>CM026215.1:1181218-1441218 GCA_014839995.1 Xenentodon cancila
AAACCAAGGTTTACTGAAGGGTGGTGTTGACAGCCTCTCCATCAGCCGCTCCTCGCCAGACAAGCTGTGTGAAGTGAGATTAAGTCTCTGTTGACTCCCAACCCTAGAGGCCAGCAGAGGAACTGCAGCTCTTCCTGCCACAGGTTTCTCTTCAACCCCCTGTTGATTTCAGGATGCAGGTTTATCCAGTAAAGTTAATGTTCCTGCTGAAACGGTCCTGAAAGTGTCCAGAAAACTGGTTTTCTCCCTCACGGTTACCTTCAATGTGTCTTTGGCTCACAGTCTACTGCTACTTGGACTTGCATGAACTTTCAGCAGCTGTCAACTTTACTGCTGAGAAGTTTGCCTCAGATGTGTTTTCCAGAGGACGTGTTGCACTGCAGGCAGCTTAAAAATGTCATTTGTATTCTTTTTCTGAAGAATAACTAAGAAGACTCCCAATGATTTGGGCTTTTTAGGTCAAAGTCTTCACAGCTGCTGGACAGCCCGATGTGAAATTTACACCCTAGAATGATGATGATAGACTGTATAAGAAGAACTGGACAAACCTGCATGATGGTCACTCAACTCCATATTGGCAGAAAACTGACCACGCCCAACTCCAAAATGCACATAAGGGTGGAATGAAGAAGGCAGGAATCTGGTTTGGCACGCCCACCCTGGCTCAGTGGGCCATTCTAGCATGGTTGTGCTAGCTTATGACGCTAACCAAGGTTTCCTTTAGTTATTCTGATTTTTCTATCCGTCATTGTTTCAGCTGTTGCTACGTAAACGACAGTTGAACCAGGACTACCAGACTGAGCACGCTCATTAGGCCGGCAGGTTACAGGCCATTACTCAGCTGGTTAGCGCCAGCTAGCAACCTTCTACGGGGCAAAGACGGCGGCGGCTGCCCCCGAACCCTTAAATGCCCCGGTCCGTGGTGGAACCTCAACACTTGATGGACTGTGGCACAAAATATGGTTAAAGAACGACGGACACTCATCCTAATCCCGGTTAAAATCCCTGGAGTTATTTTAATTCCCGTTTCAGAAAATCATTAAGACGTTTCAGAAATATAAAAAGCACATAAAAGGATCTAATTAAAACATTAAACTAATCATGTTATTAAGAATGTAAGATTATATCAGCATCTCAGAAGGGCAATTATGTGGATTTGATTCAAATACTTTCTACCGAGCAGAAATGTGGTATAATTCAGTCATTTCCTTCCCCGACGGCCTTTTGCGTCGCAGACTTGTTGGCAGTGCGTTTAATCTTCCAGGAAACCGATGCGGAGCTGTGGAAGGATTATTTTAACTAATGCAGAGACACTCACGGTATCAACTAATCTGGTCGCTGTGCCTCATCCAAACCACCGAATCTCCGAGCAGCTGAATATTTCATGAAGACACGACGCCTCACTGCCTCTGAACAAAGCTGCAGGCCTGTTAATTACTGAGTGCTCAGACTGAGCACCACAAACATGGCCGGACGCGACAGCTTGTAGTTCGAGGAACACCAACCCCCCACCCCGCCCCCTTCATTTTGAAGTTATGCGCCAATCAAATGTGTGGGTGTGGCTTAAGCTTCTCTTTGACCTGCATCTATAAACTGTAAAAGAACTGGACACGCCCTCGTCACATCCCCCACAGGTCTTCTGCAGTGGGCTCTTACAGCCTCGTTCTCTGTGGCACCAGAACCAACAGGTCCGGGAGGCTGTTTGTGTCGTTAATGTCAAAAACACTATTAAACTCATTAAACAAGCCAACGATTCCATAAGCCACAGCCTGGAAATCCCTCATAACGCAGCTATGAAGAAAAACAACGTTACCACGGAAACAAGTGTGACTCAGAAGAGTCACAAAGCCACCGAACGGCAGACATGCATGGTTCCCAGAAAAGAGGCCGACTCAAATGAGAATGTGAAAGGTCAAGAGGGTTTACTAGAAGAACAAAAGGTCGTCGTGAAAACAGAGCTTCAGCGCGACGGTCATGCAGATGACGCTGGTGGAGCAGAAGGTGCTCCACTAGAAATGGATTAGAGAAGATGCTGATGGAGAAGATCCGGTGATGTGGCAGAGGAGAAAGCAGCAAGTGCAGAGGCATCAAAGTTCATCAGACAGCTGCTTCCTCTGCCGATGTGTGAAGAACCATTCCTGATTAATGGCTCTTTACAAACAATCAACGGAGCGTTTTCTGAAAGTCAACTAAAGCCTGGCTGCAAATACAGAGGCAGTGATTTTCAGTTTCTTCCGTGGTCTATTTTTACTGCATTTAGAAAATTTGGAGAAGTCTGGAACTCGATGCAGCAACATGCTAAGAAGAGAGGGAAAGAGAGACAAAAATATAATAAAATATTACACAATCCTCATGTTAATAGATTAGAGGGGAGGCTGCCTGGACGGAGTATGAAAGAAGCATCCACGATGGACCAAGTCCACATGACCTCTCAAAGCGCTCACGAGCCACGTTACAATTAGTTTCAGTTTTGAGAAGCTCAGACGGCTTCAGTGTTCTTAGACAGAAGAGGTTTGTCTCCTGGATGGACAGCATCTGGAGGGAGACCCGTAGGCCGGGTCAACTCCTGATCAGCACATGTTCTCCAGGACTTCTTCTAGTTACGTCACGCAGTTTAACTTTGGCGTTGTGTTACCACACACCTGAATACACCGACGATCCCGTTGTTGAGTTCAGGTTTTATTTGTCTGATACAAACAGATCATTTTTACTATGTTTTTACAAAAATTTTAAAAAAGCAAGATTTGAAGACTGAATAATACATTTTGATTATGACCACGTAAAATTACCACAGTGTCACAAAACAGTCACTAAGATGCACAAAAACTCACAAAAGTAATACTGAGGAAAAAAAACAAAAACAAAAAACAGTAAAACAAAAAACAGTAAAACAAAAAACAGTAAAACAGCCTCTATCAGACATGAAACAACCACAAAAAGGACAAATATCATTCAAGTCGTGCAACACTGCACAGGCACAGACTTTAATGTCTTTACTGTCAGATGTGTAAGAGTTCAAGGGTCGCTGGTAACCTTGGTGATCATGTCAACCATGGAGGTAGTAAATCTCTCTTCCTCTGTGCTGTGCAGTGGTCCTCAGCCCTGGTCCTCGGGGGGGCCCCCTGTCCTGATGCCTTAGATGCGGCCCTGCTTCAGCACACCGTGATACAAGTAGCTGTGTCATCAGCAGAGTTGTGCAGAACTTGCTGACCAGCTGACGAGGACTGTTAATTACCACCAGGTGTGATGATGCAGGGACTCGTCTAAAACATGCAGGATGGGGGGGCCTCGAGGACCAGGGCTGGGGGACACTGCTGTAGTCTCTACTGGAGACGTTTACATCGCTATACTTTCATTTACAAATCCATTCTCTGCGTGGTACCGTCGTATTTGTCATGTTACACAACACGTGGCGGCGTCCCGCCGCCTCGGCTCCCGGGGTTTTGCTACCTTCAGTGTTCCAGCCCTAGTTCTACTCTGGTCCGTTCACTGGGATCATGCTCCAGCAGGACCAGAACCCGATTGCACATTTTGCATTTTGATTGTGGTGTTTTAGTGTGAAACGGGTCTCTATTGAAAATGAGAGTTGACATCTCGATGAGACTAACCTGTATTAGTGAAGAAGTAAATCTACTTTTACATTTGTGTTTTACCTTTGCAGGTAAAGCAGGAATAGGAGCAGAAAACAACAGACCTGTTGGTCTGTTTGCAGTATTCCACCTGGACGAGCCGAGGCGGCGGGAGGAGACAGACAGACAGACAGACAGACAGACCTCAGTACAAGAATCCCTCAGTCACCGCCACGCTCATGCAGCCCCCACTCAAACCTGCCTGTGAAGCCGTGATCGGTGGGCTGGAATCCCTCTGTTTATGCAGCTAAAAATAGATTCCACACACTGAAATGACGTGGGTTCTCGTGACAAGACCTCCACCCAGCCCCCACCCCCTCCAAAGCTGGACTTATGCCATTATTGGTATGCAGCCCTCAGCCCAGCTGAGGGATGGATGGATGGATGGATGGATGGATGGATGGATGGATGGATGGATGAGCAAAGGGAAGGGAGGGGAACGTGGGGGCAGCAATCAATACTATGACTCATTCTTTCTGCAGTGGCTACTTCCCAACAGCATTCATTAAGGGAAACCTAATCATTTTGGCTGGATAATCAGATCCGGTGAAGCCCCCCCCCCCCCCCCCCCCCAACTCACACAAATGATCCACAATCAGCCTGAATCAGGAGGAAACAGGACCAGCGTTTCATGCCAAACATCTGCTGGTTGATAGGACATCTGTAAAACACAACCTCAGATAAATGAACCTCCTCTGCATTCAGACTTCAGCACTTTCAACAGCCCACAAAATCTAAGTGGATGTTTTAATATTTAATGTCTTCTTATGTGCTTTTCTGACCAAAACATGTTGTTAACAGCTTCTTAGAGCTCGTCAGTTCATGTCAAATGATTAGAAAATATTGATTACAGTGAGTGTGTGTGTGTGTGTGTGTGTGTGTGTGTGAGTGTGTGTGTGTGTGTGTGTGAGTGTGTGTGTGTTTGGGGGGGGGGGGGGGGGGGGTGATATTAGGTTGGCAGCTTCAACTAAAGCGGAATTTTAGCCACGTTTTATTTGGATTTAAGAAACAGAATCAAATGTCTGTCCGTCCTCTCTGGATACCTAAATCAGTATTAAAAGTACCCTAAATACATCATTTTTAAAATCCATCCATCATCTATACCCGCTTAATCCGTGTCCGGGTCACGGGGGTCTGTAGGAGCCTATCCCGACGCATAGTAGGCGAAAGTCACCAGTCCATCGCAGGGCCACATAGACAAACATGCACACTCACATTCAGACAATTTAGAACAATCAATGAACCTACCTGCATGTTGTTGGACTGTGGGAGGAAGCCGGAGTACCCGGAGGAAACCCACGCCAGCACGGGGAGAACATGCAAACTCCACACAGAAAGACCCACCGGGCCGGGAATCGAACCAGGAACTGGCTCATCTGCAGATGAGGGGCGTGTCTTACCCAGAGGTCAAGAGGTCAATTAGTAAACATGGAAGGGTCCTAAAAAGTAGCTAGACCAGAGGATTTCGCTGCTGCAACATGTAGACGCCAGTGAGACGCAGCCCAGCCTCCGGTGGGACCAAGCGCCAACCATCTACCTTCCAGGTTGAGGCTCAAGTTGAACTGAGATCGGCTGCAGTTCCTCGACTGGCCGCTAGAGGCCGCAGAAGCGAGTCCACCTGACTTCCGTGTTAAAACGTCCAAGTTTATGGAGAAATAAACGTTTTGGTCTAAATCGTTTGATCTTACATCCATGACAATTCTGAGGGCGTTTTTTGTACCACATCAAGAGAATTTATAGAAAGCAATACATTTATTTCTAATCAGAATGATTGACAGTTTTTTTTTGTTTTTTTTGTGTGTGTGCAGATGCGTACCCTTCACCGGCCCTAATGACAGTCTAATTATTTCTTTTATTGATCCCTAAGTAGGACGAAGAACAAAAAAAAAAAAAGAGTAATAAATAAATAAATAAATAAATAGAGTAATAAATAAATAAATAGAGTAATAAATAAATAAATAAATAAATAGAGTAATAAATAAATAAATAAATAAATAAATAAATAAATAAATAAGTAACTAAATTCTGCCACGGAGGGCTAAAATCACCGGGTGTGCTATGTGATCAGACCAGAAAAAGAAAGAGAAAGAGAGAGAGAGACGAGAAAGTGGTGGTGCAGTGTGGTGTCTATGTTGTGATGTGTGTAAAAAAAAGAAAGAAAAAAAAATAGGGGTAGTAATGTGGTGTTTAAAGAATGATTGACAGTTGTCACAGCCAATGGCTGGCCGTTATTACTTCTGGTGAAAGTCAAAAATAACTGTTGCTGAAAGTAAGTTCTTTTTATTTCACCGTTGAGTCGACGGTAAATTTCAACAGTAAATTCTGCTGTAAACGTCTGACGGCAGCAGAGCGGGGAGCAAAGGTTGATGCGTCCACGTATCAGGGGCCCTGGGGCCACAACTGTACACCCTCATTTAGTGAAATAACATAAGACAAACTGGTGAAATAAAGGGTACAACCCCATTAAATAAAACTAAAGTAGATGACAATAAAAGAGGAAGTCCACGACTGTGACCAAAACGTCCCGAGTTTGAGCAAAAACCAAAGATTGAAGGGTCCTATAAATGTCTCCACCTGAGTGGATGAACCGCTCTGCCTCAGGAGCCTAATGAATGACAAACAGGTGAGGTACTCCGCGGTGATGTGGTCTGATCAGGTCAGCAACACCAACAGAACCAGAACCCACAACCAGAACCACCACCACCATCATCATCATCATCATCGGGAGAGGCTCACCTGCAGCTCTTCATCCAGACCTCCTCAGCTCAAACATCAACACAACAGCGTGTCCACAGAGAAGCGGCTGCTGCTCGGACTCGTTCCCTCAACACAGCGCTCCTCTGTGCGGTTCGGCCGCCGGTCAGAGCCGCTGTCACCGCCGCAGGTCCATCGCCCGGCGGCCGGCTGCTTCACGGCTTCTGGGCTCCAGGTCTCAGCCGGCTGCAGATCACGATCCGCTCAGGTTAAAGCAGTTACGTCACAGCGCAGGGCGTACTCCTATTGGTCGGGAAAGACGGAGAAATGGCGCCTCCTGGCAACAGCATAATGTCACTTTTATCACTAATCAATCTAAGAAACGAGTCGTTCGTTTTAGTTGTGTTTAGTGATGTTTAGTGATGTTTAGTGATGTTTAGTGATGTTTAGTGATGTTTAGTGATGTTTAGTGATGTTCGGATGCAGAAACAAACTTTTCAAAAGGGAAAATAGCCTAATTAGTTTTTTCAGTCCCCTGTTTTTGTGATTATATTTGTTTTTTCCAAATTTCATTTCGTTATGTTTGCTCAAAGTGGGTTTTGTCCACAGACACACAGACACCCGGACACACGGACACCCGGACACACGGGCACACGGACACCCGGACACACGGACACCCGGACACACAGACACCCGGACACACGGACACACGGACACCCGGGCACACGGACACACGGACACCCGGGCACACGGACACACTGACACCCGGACACATAGACACACTGACACCCGGTCACCAGTACTTCACATGTTCACCTGAAGTGGTGAACATCTCAGCTCCAGGGCTACCAGCCTCATGTTCTTTCTTCTGTTTTAAAGTTTCAGTTGAGCCAGTTTATGATTTTACTTTACTGGTGCTGGATTGGTTTGTGTTTGTGGTAGATATTTTTCTCTAGCAGCTCCTGATAACACCGCCGTCCTCTTCTTCATCGGACCGTGCTCTCTAATATGAGTGTAACCAACATGTGCTGAAACACAGAACCAGGCAGGAACTTGTAGGAACACGTGATGTTTAGATCGGAGCTCAGAGGCATAAAGACTCACAAGGTCGTGGTTGCTGAGAGGTGAAATGGTGCAGAAAGGAGTTCAGCTGGACCGACAAACTTTCTCCTGTTCGATCTGTCTGGATCTACTGAAGGATCCAGTGGCTCTTCCCTGTGGACAAAACTACAGTATGAACTGTTTAACAACCCACTGGGATGGAGAGGATCAGAAGGGAATCCACCGCTGTCCTCGGTGCAGGAAGACCTTCGTACCGAGACCTGTCCTGGTGAAAATCACCATGTTAGCAGTTTTAGTGGAGAAGCTGAGGAAGACTGGAGTTTGTGTTGCAGCCGCATACGAGAACATCAGCTGACGGTAGATTCGGCCTCAATGACAAATGCTGGATTTTATATTGTAACCCAAGCAGCTACACGTTCTGGTACGTCTCCACTGATGTCTCAGGTCCTGGTTCCTCCAGAGTTGGAGTCTACCTGGATCACAGAGCAGGTGTTCTGTCCTACTAGTGTCTCTGAAACCACGACTCTCCACCACCATCACTCAGGTGCTCCGCACTGAACTTTGGTTCCCAGATTACGGAGTCACTGCTGAGTTCATCAAGTTCAAATAGACAGACACTAAAATACACTTAAAAACTTCTAATTTATGTGGCTCCAGAGAACTCACTGCTCTCTGTGGGCGGTACCTTGACGTCTTATTTTGTGGCTTGAGTTTATTTTGGCGGTGCTCCTTCCTGTGTCTTCATCCATCGACGTTATCGCTGCTCATTTTTTTATGCCCAAACTAACATTTACATTTATTGGTCTGTCAGAGCAAATCCTGCCGCTGTACGCATGAGGTCCAGTACTGTCCCATACTGAAGGTCAGAACCTTCTGGAGGTCCAGCAGGTCCATACTGAAGGTCAGAACCTTCTGGACGTCCAGCAGGTCCATACTGAAGGTCAGAACCTTCTGGACGTCCAGCAGGTCCATACTGAAGGTCAGAACCTTCTGGACGTCCAGCGGGTCCATACTGAGGCAGAGCCGCCTCCTCTGACCGTCGTCTCACTAGACGTCATGAAAACCTCGTTTAAAATCAAACCCATCAAGTCAGTCGGTGCGTTTACGCACACATCTAAACTGCTGAAGATTTCAGCTAAACTTCATTATTTAACGAGTTGAAGTTGTTATGGTCTTTTGTTAACAAGCACAGTGGACTTATTTATTTACCTCACTGTTGACGTTGTTCATGTTTGGGTCTGAGCGCCATCTCTTCCATCAGCCTTTTGTGTATTTGCTGTGTTGCAGACGCATCCAATAACTGTACTTTGACAACAAGAATAATAAACGTCTGTACGGTCCAGAAGAAATGCCCCCAGTTATTTAAAAAAAAAAGATAAATTTATTGTGCAATAACATTACAGGTCCAGTGAAAGTCGTGTCGCTGCAGGAAAACGGCGTGGACGAAAGGAAGCGGCGCGAGCCCTCCATGCAGAAGCATCGTCGCTGACAGTCAGCAGACTGGCGAGTCGGAGGGAAACTGAGGCTGCTGGTTCGGCTCTGGTCCGACAGATCCAGAACTTAGTACTTCAGAAAAAAAAAAAGGCAATTCGACCCAAGTAAACAAAGATTTCCTTCAGATTCTACGAGTTTGGCCCAAAGTGAAATGAAAAATAAAACAACAAAAAACTGATAAATAAAGAAGAAACGAGTAAAAACATAAATGACGTCAATACTTAAAACGCTCATACAAAAAAATGGCAGTGGTAAAAAGATGAAAAAGGTTTGTTTTTCTGAATTTTCCCATTTAAACTTGAGCTTTAAAAAAAAAAAAAATCTACTTCTTAATTAAGTTAAACATCAATTCAATATTTCAGTGACTAAAAAAGTAAATGACTTTACAAATCTGTGTTTTACTAAAAATATACTCCAAATATTGCAATATTTTCCAACATATAAAAAATATCCCAGAGTAACGAGGAATACGTATAAAAAGAAGTTGTTGGCGTCGCTGTACAGATGACTGATGGCCCAGACGAAGACCGGAGGACAATCAGAGCTGTGCAGAAAACCAGGCGCTGATGTGAGACAGACGTGCTTAGATGTTGGCAGAAGAACGGAGGACGTGGAATCTCTTCAGGGTCATTCGGAGGGATCCCAGCTCGCGATTCAGTCTCTCCAGACGGTTCTCCAAGGCCACCTGAAACAGAAAAGGAGCAGAAACTTACTCAGCAACGCGAAACATTAAAACTGAATGACAACATCCTTAAAATGTTCAAACAGACGGCATACTTGTGCCTGTATTGGACTTATTTAAAGTATTTTACCAAATTATTTTTTTTCTTAGATGTCTTTATTGGTCATCCAAGTCTCATGAACCCTTCATTTCAAATGTCCTCTCCTCTGGTGCTCCTCAAGGCTCCGTCCTTGGACCACTTTTAGTATCATTTACCTGCCTCCACTTGGCCATATATTTCCCAGGGATAAAATCCATAACATCCCCATAACCCCTCACCAACATCCCAGCAGCCGTACTCTCAGGGTTCCTCTGCCATCCGGCTCACCCAACCGCCCAGTTGTTTGACCACATAGAGTCTAGTCTTCAGTCACTCAGCTTCCGTCTCTGGAACCCCCACAACACATCCAAAACTCAGATGCTCTCTCTTTCCATCTCAGCTCAGTACGATTCTGTCTAGATTTGGCAGCTTTAGTGCTGATTCTTTCCGCCGTTTGCTGTCGTTTCACAGCTCCGACAGCGCCGAGATGGGCGGAGCTTTAACTTCTGTTTCAGCATTCTTGGTACTCGGAGATAAATGCTAACAGTTTATATTATTAGATTTTCTTGAAGCTGTAAAACTTAGTAGAACTTCACGTTAGATCTTCAAACCAGTAAAAAGATCAAATACATGACATTTAAATAAAACAGAGATTGTTTGACGCATTTATGTAAAATGACCTCAATATTCAGCAACTCAGTAAAAGTACATAAACATGATCAGCGTGCGAGTTTCCAGGCGTCTCACCTCATCTAAACGGGTCTGTAGACTCACTCTGCCGCCGGCTCCAGGCATCCGGCTCAAAGCTGCCTCGATCTGAACACACACACACACACACACACACACACACACACACACACACACACACACACACACACACACACACACACACACACACACACACACACACACACACACACACACACACACACACACACACACACACACACACACACACACACACATGAAACACCTGTTCACAAAGACAATACACATGACTGGCTGAAACCCTGGACTCATGAGACCAGTGTGCTGAGAGCGGGGGGGAGGAGAGGAAGCAGCAACGTGGATATGAGCTGAGCGGTGTGTGTGTGTTAGTGTGTGTGTGTGTGTGTGTGTGTGAGAGAGAGAGTGAATCAAGCCCTCCAACTCTAGCAGAACCTCTGACTCACCTGCAGTTTCTCCTGCGTCAGCTCGTCAAACAGTTTCTCTGCCTCGGCCAGCGACTGGGGTCTGTCGAGGCCCAGCAGAGTCCAGTCCTCGCAGGACTCCTGCAGGTCGGGTCCACCACGCACCCGCTGCTCCTCCCAGCCCAGCCGGGAGTTTCCATCCAGTGGTTTCACGCTGCCGGAGGACTCCTGGGGGTCTGAGAAGGAGGAGCACAGGGAACAGGAATCATGTCTTTTCACACAAACAAAAAGCCAAGTTTATGAGAAACAGAGCTGCATTATTTAGAGAGAACGTGCTGCAAATGCAGGACGTACAACCAAGAACACAAATATGCGATAGACAAGGCAGAAAAAAACGAGTTTAACAAAGTAGAAGAGTATGTGGAATAAAGATCTTCGTCTGTTATCCTGATCTCCAGTGTGACCGCCGTAGACACTAAAATCTTCATCCAAATACACCAAGGTTCAGTTTATAGTCAGATATAATATCTTTTTTAAATGTTTTAAAGGCACTATCTGTAGCAGTATCCCTTGTGGCCACACGGGGGCCTGTAGCTCCGCTGTGACGAGTTCCTGCAGTTCCTCGACTGACCACTAGAAGCTGGCTGCTAAAGCGAGTAACTCCACTGCCCTTGGAAAAGCAACCATCCGTTTGTAGTGACTCAGCGTCGGCTACACATGACGTAACTTGATTTCACCATCGATTCAACGTGTTAAAGATTATATTCTACTGTAAACGTCTGCCGGCAGCTCAGCAGATATTTCAGCAGGGATCTGCTGAAGGAGCTGGGAGCAAAGCTAAACTTTGATTGCCAAACGTGGGCGTGTTCCTGCCAGAGGGGGCGTGTTCTTGTCAGAGCGGCACAGCTGCACCCCAGTATGATAAAAAACAGGTTGCAAAACCACGCAAAGGGTCTTGTGACCTAATCCTACGTCCTCGTTATACAGTCTATGGTGAGGATGGGCCGGGGTGGCTTGTAATACCACCTTAATCCACTAGAGGCGCTCTTTGTTGTGGACTGAAACATGAGCTTTATTGTGATTTTGCTGCTCCCGTGCGGACTATTATACAACAATAGCTTTGATGAAATTACATTAATTTAAAACTGCAAAATGAATCTGGAGGATCAGCTGGAGCATGTTACCATCTTTGTCTGCTGAGCTGAACTGGAGTCTCTTCTTGGGACTGCTGCTGTGGAACGAGTGACGTCTTTTATCAGCTGGTCCATCGGGCCTGTGGATGACACAAAATAAGAAAATTCACTGCCACAAGAGCATCAAAGAAGAGACATTTAGAGGTAAAACTATACACCAATTACTGAGAACGAGCTGAAGCACACTTCCTGTCATTTGAAACATTTTCTCTTATTCTTCTATTTCTGGCCAAAATTTACCTAAATAACTGTATACTGTAAATAATGTGCAGCTTTGAAAAAAAAAACTCAAAAATATTTGAAAATTAATCTCACAAAAGAGATTGGTGCTCCGAGACTGAAGGCATTCATCCGTAAACACAAACACGTGTTTTTGGAGCGCAGGTCAACGGTTTACACTTAAACCAACAAGGTGGGGACCAGTGTGTGCAACTCCCCAGGTCTAAAACAGCTATATAAAGCCACAGATTTAGGGTTTATTAAATGTAATAATAGTACAGGGTCATTCAAAACCAACACTCGTCTCACATTTGTTCAAAAACACCATGCTCACTAAACTCAGCACGTGAAATGCTTCATCCACACAGACCAGGGAGATTCAGTGTGGTCATTTACAAACTGCACCCCACAGCTGGGTTTCAGGGACAGCAGTCACATTAGCCCATCTGATAAAACCTGAAAAGAACAAAGACTTATCCACCATGTAAAGTCTAATGATAAGCAAGTTATTTCATCTATTGCAGCCAGAATAGTCAACACAGGAAACAGGAGGTGATTTACAGAGATTCATTCACACAGGATTGAAATGATCCCAAACCTCTATGTTTGCTGAATTATGAGTGGTCATTTGAGGGGGAATTTCTACTTTAAAATCACCAACACTCTGGATTAACATCACAGACGAGCTCTGCCATTATTACTAATTACCCAGAAGAAGTCCAGAGCTGATGGGGCAAAAGCTGTAGTGGCTGTTGTAATCATTATCACAAGCAGCAATGGATGGATGAAAGGATGGATGGATGGATGAAAGGGTGGATGGATGGATGGATGGATGAAAGGGTGGGTGGATGAATGGATGGATGAAAGGGTGGATGGATGGATGGATGAAAGGGTGGATGGATGGATGGATGGATGAAAGGGTGGATGGATGGATGGATGAAAGGATGAAAGGGTGGGTGGATGGATGGATGGATGAAAGGGTGGGTGGATGGATGGATGGATGAAAGGGTGGATGGATGGATGGATGGATGGATGAAAGGGTGGATGGATGGATAGATGGATGGATGAAAGGGTGGATGGATGGATGGATGGATGAAAGGGTGGATGAAAGGGTGGATGGATGGATGGATGGATGAAAGGATGAAAGGGTGGATGGATGGATGGATGGATGAAAGGGTGGGTGGATGGATGGATGGATGGATGAAAGGGTGGATGGATGGATGGATGAAAGGGTGGATGGATGAAAGGGTGGATTGATGGATGGGTGGATGAAAGGGTGGATGGATGGATGGGTGGATGGATGGATGGATGAAAGGGTGGATGGATAGATGGATGAAAGGGTGGATGGATGAAAGGGTGGATGGATGGATGATAGATGGATGAAAGGGTGGATGGATGAAAGGGTGGATGGATGGATGGATGAAAGGGTGGATGGATGAAAGGGTGGATGGATGGATGGATGGATGGATGAAAGGGTGGATGGATGGATGAAAGGGTGGATGGATGGATGAAAGGATGAAAGGGTGGATGGATGGATGAAAGGGTGGGTGGGTGGATGGATGGATGAAAGGGTGGGTGGGTGGATGGATGGATGGATGAAAGGGTGGATGGATGGATGGATGAAAGGGTGGATGGATGAAAGGGTGGATGGATGGATGGATGGATGAAAGGGTGGATGGATGAAAGGGTGGATGGATGGATGATAGATGGATGAAAGGGTTGGATGGATGAAAGGGTGGATGGATGGATGGATGATAGATGGATGAAAGGGTGGATGGATGAAAGGGTGGATGGATGGATGGATGAAAGGGTGGATGGATGGATGGATGAAAGGGTGGATGGATGGATGAAAGGGTGGATGGATGGATGATAGATGGATGAAAGGGTGGATGGATGAAAGGGTGGATGGATGGATGATAGATGGATGAAAGGGTGGATGGATGAAAGGATGGATGAAAGGGTGGATGGATAAAAGGGTGGATGGATGGATGGATGGATGAAAGGGTGGATGGATGGATGGATGGATGAAAGGGTGGGTGGATGAATGGATGGATGAAAGGGTGGATGGATGGATGGATGAAAGGGTGGATGGATGGATGGATGGATGAAAGGGTGGATGGATGGATGGATGAAAGGATGAAAGGGTGGGTGGATGGATGGATGGATGAAAAGGTGGGTGGATGGATGGATGGATGAAAGGGTGGATGGATGGATGGATGAAAGGGTGGATGGATGGATGGATGAAAGGGTGGATGAAAGGGTGGATGGATGGATGAAAGGGTGGATGGATGGATGAAAGGGTGGGTGGATGGATGGATGGATGGATGAAAGGGTGGGTGGATGGATGGATGAAAGGGTGGATGGATGAAAGGGTGGATTGATGGATGGGTGGATGAAAGGGTGGATGGATGGATGGGTGGATGAAAGGGTGGATGGATGGATGGATGAAAGGGTGGATGGATGAAAGGGTGGATGGATGATAGATGGATGAAAGGGTGGATGGATGGATGGATGAAAGGGTGGATGGATGAAAGGGTGGATGGATGGATGGATGAAAGGGTAGATGGATGGATGAAAGGGTGGATGGATGGATGGATGATGGATGGATGATAGATGGATGAAAGGGTGGATGGATGGATGGATGAAAGGGTGGATGGATGAAAGGGTGGATGGATGGATGGATGAAAGGGTGGATGGATGAAAGGGTGGATGGATGGATGGATGAAAGGGTGGATGGATGAAAGGGTGGATGGATGGATGGATGAAAGGATGGATGGATGGATGAAAGGGTGGATGGATGGATGATAGATGGATGAAAGGGTGGATGGATGAAAGGGTGGATGGATGGATGATAGATGGATGAAAGGGTGGATGGATAAAAAGGTGGATGGATGAAAGGATGGATGGATGGATGATAGATGGATGAAAGGGTGGATGGATGAAAGGGTGGATGGATGAAAGGATGGATGAAAGGGTGGATGGATGGATGGATGAAAGGGTGGATGGATGGATGGATGAAAGGGTGGATGGATGAAAGGATGGATGAAAGGGTGGATGGATGAAAGGATGGATGAAAGGGTGGATGGATAAAAGGGTGGATGAAAGGGTGGATGGATAAAAGGGTGGATGGATGGGTTTTGGGTCCGGGTTGCAGTGATGTTGGTGAGCGGATGAAACGGTGGCTGTGAAGATGAGACCTGACATCCTTGATGACCCGTCACATCGCTGTCTTCGCCTCTGGTCTTCTATATGGGATCTTCCTGACTTCCTGTCTGTCATGATGAGTCATGACTGACCAGCGGAGCTACCAACAAGACACTTGGACTAAAAACAGACACCAAAAGAAACACTTCCATCCTCCGTGTGTCGGTGCTCCTTTGATTCTGATGAAGATTAGTGGAACTGAAAACTCCCTGCCTCCCAGTGTTCTTCTCTTCATCACATGAAAAGTCTTTAATGACCATGTTTCTTCTTCTCTTTAAGACACATCTTCCCAACGGAGAACCTCACTGTGAGGTTCATGTTTACTTTCGTTTCTCAAGCTTCCATCAAAAGAACAGCAGGTAGAACCTTCAGTTATCAGGTTCTTGTGAAACCTGCATCCAGTTGGTGTTTGGGACGCAGACGTTTGGAGTTACTGGCGTGAGCGTGAGTCGTGTCTTTAGTGATGGTGCTACAGGACTTGACTGCTGGAGGACCCCTAGGTGCATTTTTACCGTTTTAAACCTGACTGCATGTTGTCAACGTCACTCCCCGACTGTCAGTGCTCAAACTCGGGAGCTTTTACAGGCTTCTGTTTCTGCAGGACTTCAGCTATAATCAAAGACTCGGCACGGCAGGTGTTTCTGTTGAATGACGGGTGAATTACTGAGACGAGTGTTGGCTCTGATGAGGCGTTTCTCACCTCTGCAGCAGGTGTTCCTCTCTTGGCATCAGGTGACCGAAGGCGGTTGAGTAGTTCTCAGTGGGGCAGCGTTTGGGGCTGGACTTGGCAGACAGCGGCGTGAGTAACGTCTCCCTCTTTGCTGGATGGAAGAGAAGTGCAGAAGAAACCATACACAACACTCGTTTACCAAAGATAACGTTTTAAAACCAAAGACGTGGTTCCTCTGCAGCCTTGAACGTCAACTATGAAGAAAGTCTAAGAAGCTTCTTATCTGAAAAGCAAGACAAGCTAAATTTGAATGGACAAAAAGACTTAAGGTTATTTAAAAAAAAAAAGACCCGATCTGGTTAGTACGTGGTAGACGTTCCGGACGTTCCTCTGCAAGCTTCTCCTAATACCTTACTAGAGCTTTGGTCCATCCTGCTGACAGAACTTCTGGAGTCCAGTTTGAGAGTCCTCTTGCCACTCTCACATTTGTCCAGGACTGAGCTCAGGGCTTTGTGATGGCCTCGGCACGTTTGGGCTCCTTGTGCATTTAGAAGACCCATCCACACCTGAGCTTTAACTTGTTGCCTGATGTCTTGAGATGTTCTTTAGTATTAACACAATCTTCGTCCTCGATGGTGCGGTTTATTTTGTGCACCAGTCCATCCTGCTGCAGTGCAGCTTCATATCATGATGCTACCACCACTGTGCTTCACAGGTGAGATGGTGTTCTGAGCCACGCATGGGTTCCATTTTTAAGCCAATCACAGTAATATTAACCACTAAAACCGAACAGTTCAACGCTAGTCGCATCACACCACCTAAAACGAAGATCTTTGTCTCCACGTGCACCTGCAAACTGAGCAGCGGCCTCCTCCTCGCGGTGTGGCTCCTCTGCTCACATCGGTACAGAGTTTGACGCCAAAGCACGTCTCTTTCCTGAGCAGTACGATGGCTGTCATGTTTGTACTTGAGTATTTTTGTTTAGAGGTGAACGTGAGACCTTCAGGCATCTGGAAACTACATCCCAGGATGATTTGTGACACTTTTCATGATGTCTTAGTCGAGCTCCATGATGTCGTGCAACGCAGCCCTGAACTCAAATGAGGTCAGTTAGCCCAAAAAACACAGTCACCGTAATGTATGTGAACTCTGAGGGAAGAGAAACTCCCTCTGGCTATCAGGAGCATCAGCATCCTAACGGACAAAAGGAGTTTCCTCTGTGAGGAGCTGTTCCCAAAACAACACTGCTGCTTTCCTCATTTCCACATTTCAAAAAGCTCTTATGACCAGCACTTGAATACTTCCGCGTCATTTCATTAAGGAACCTTCCTAAGTAAAAAAAAAAAGTTTCAACAGGACCCAGGAATTACTTACTGGGTGTAGCTGGAGGGACGTTTCTGTGTCCTGGAGGAGGCAGCGAGGAGGATCTGTGGCCATCCGGAGAGAGACTCCTCTCAGCTCTCAGCAGAGCAGCAGCTCTCTGAGCTCCACCGCGACCTTTCGGTCCTCCTCCCTCGGCTCCGGTCCCGGCTCCTCCAGGTTTCATGACCTCCCTGTCCGTCTGAAGAAGCTCAGCCCGCTCCTGAACCGGTTCTTTGTGCCTCCGCTCCACAAACCCCACGGTGGTCCTCTGGTGGCCAGACCCTGCAGACACAAACGCACGTGTTAGAGACAGGCGGAGGACCTGGTCCAACGTGCTGCACGAAAATAAAGCAGGGAACTTGCAATTATTTAATGATTATGTTGAGCAGACGTGTAAAGCAGCAACCATGTTCACAAATCAGAGCTTCACTTGGTTCGAGTGACCATGCTAAGAAAAAACCTTTGATTTATTAAAAAAAAGTGACACTATCAACTTGATCAATAATATTACATGATATACACTTTTATTAAATACAGCTGTGCAGTCTGTGAAAACCAGGCTTTAATCAGCGGCGTCTGCGTCCTCAGTGATGAAGAAAAAGATCTCAGGCTTTGGGGCAAAAACTCCCAGACTGAAAGAGCAGCTTCCCACAACAGTCACAAACGAAACTTAGGAAGAGGAGCTGTACAGCTCACCTGGTTGAGCAGCCACCCCACATAGAGGCGGCAGTCCTCCCACAGTCCCCACTCCCCCCTCATTACCTGTCAAACTACGTTGCATCAACGCCACTAGAGCTACAAAATATTTGAAAACAAAAAAGAAGTGAGAGGAAAACTGAGTGAGTCCGTCCTTCCTATCAGACGAGCATCCACACTAAGAAACTGCTCTTTTCATGAAGCAAAGCCGGCAGATGCAGGTCTGACTGTCGTAGCTGTCAGTGGCCACATGGGGGCAGTGTCAAGAGGGAAGCGTGAGCTGCTTGTGTTTGTGTTGATGGTTCTTCATCAGATGTGGGTCACAGGTGACTGTGGACAAAGACACTTAAAGGTAGGATAAGCCATTTGTGGAAGCTGCTGAGTCTGTTAATATTTGAAACAAAACACGGAGAGCCAGCTCCTCCCCCCAGGCCTCTACCGCCCTCGCTCACTTGGAGCACACGAGCACAAATCTACCTCCGTTGGTGACTGAATGGGGGCGGCGGCTCCCACTCTGTTCCCACTTTACGGAGCCGGAGCTGCACATGAAGACCTGGGTTCTTCTTCTTTTACACTTTACTCACAAGAGCTAGCAGATGTAGGACATAAAGGGACAAACGCTGTTCTGTTAGGACTTACGCAGAGGAAAGCCACTTACCCTACCTTTAATGGAACAGATGCGGAGTAAAGCCACTTACCCTACCTTTAATGGAACAGATGCGGGACTACTCGTTAAATTTTCCGCTCTAGCTGCTTCCTGCTTTTATCTTCGTTGTATTTTTGTGATTCTCTCTTTTTGAGAGAACCTGCTGAGGACTTTTCTTTTGCTGTTCAAGCTAAACTAATAAACATCTGAGCAACACGTATCTTCATCGCGGACGAAGTGCCGTTAACTTCTTGGACAACTTATGAAAGGTTGCGTGCGCTGGCTGAATACCCATAATCCTTCATTTTGTGTAGGTGAGAACTAGCCAGTTTTGTCAGGTTCTCGCCACTGTCAGCTCACATCTAATCTATAAACGGTCCACTGTGGGGGGTGGGGGCGGGTCCTGCTTACACGGGGCCCGGCTCTCTGTGGCTTTGGTCTCCTCCAGCTCTATGAGGGCCCTCATCATGGGCGTGAGGGTGCTGGATCCGTCTTTCCGCCCGGCCTCCCGCGGACCAGCGCTCTGCTCCGGCTGTCTGGACTGATTCTGCTCACACTCTGGAGGAGACGCACACCTGCGTGCACACCAGGAGCTGATAAAAACATCTACACTCGTCAATGAATCTGATCAAAGAAACAATAAAAAATAAATAAACCTGCCTCCAGTTCCCGCTAGCTGAGGAGGTGTCCAGGGAGCCTCCGGTCCCCGATGACTGATCGGTCAGATACGACCTCTTGTGGACGTTCGAGTGGTTGTTTGGAGGAGCCTGCGACTTTATGCTTCCGCTCAGCTGGTCAGACGGAGAGCAGGGCAACTTCCTGCGGCCAACGTCTGGCTCCGCCCGGTTTTTACCAGGTGACAGCAGCAGGTCCGGATGGTGGAAAAGACTGAGGACATTTCAGGATGAAACTCAGTTCCTGGCAGTTCTCAGTGTTTAAAAAGACCAAAGACAAAATCTACTCACAAGTGTCAGCACATAGACATGGGAAAAGTTAAACAGGCAGAAAACAGCAATTTAAAAATCTCAAAAACCAATATTTCAATCACAACAGAACACGAAAAACATTTTACCATTTCATGAAAAAATATGAGCTCATTTTATATTTTGGAAAATGACAAAAACTAGAAAACACCTGGAGGAACATCTTGCTGCTAATTGAATTAGTTTAATTATCAACAGGTCAGTGACACGGTGGCAGAGTCCCAGTAGTAAAGATGCGTCATTCTGCAAAAGACTGCAGTTATGATTGTAAATTATCCAAGAATTCAGCAAAGACTTATAATCCTGCCAAGAGAAGCAGAGAATCTGGAGATATCTGTGCGCAGAAGATAAGAAAAAGGCACAAATCAGCGGATACTTATAATCTTCCAGAGCAGTTCCAGAAATAACAGTTACTGTGTAATCCACAAATGCAGGTCAAAGCTCCATCACACGAAGAAGAAGCCAAACGGAGATGATCCAGAAACCTCACCTTCCTCTCAGGGCCAAAGATCAGCCACGGGGACATAACGAATTTAAACTTTAAATTCTTCTCAATCCTCCGTCCTCTGCTGCTCAGCAGACAGGGACAACAGTCCTCTCTGGACATAACTGATGAACTTCGGCCCGGCCCGTCAATTTAAACATCAACCAACTGTTTCTTAAGAAGGTGCATTTCCTCAGATTAGTTTAAACATGCAATTTACTTTCTATTTCCTATTACAAACAAAAATATGGCTTTATGAGATTTAAAATCATTGTTTTCTGTCCTCATTTCCATCTTAATCACATTTAACAGTCCAGCCTTTTGGATTTGGGATTGCTGCATCGTTTAGACATGTTTCTGGGACTTTCGAGGGCTTACCCAGCTCCTGAAGGTTGGGCGTTGTTGTGGGAAGCATAGCGGATCCTGGCCTGGTTCTCGTGCTCCAGCTGCTTCACCTGAGACTCCAGCTTGGAGACGACTCTGAACGTTTGACACAGAGACAGAGGAGGTGGTTTAAAACAGAGGAACGGCGGCGGCTCGACAATGAGTGGCGTTCAGCTGGCGTTTCCAGCAGGTGGTCACAGTCGAAGATCGTAGTTTTCCACTTTTACTGTGTGTTTGTTCCTCTGTAATAATAAAAAATGATGTCCTCACTACAGAAGAGCTGTAAATGTACACAACTGTCTAAATAAACACAGCTGAGGACGCTCTGGCAACTACATTTCAGTTTTAAAAACCATACAAGGTGGCTGGAGACAGTTTAACCCTGGATACCCACAGACCAGACAGATTCCTCTACAAACATTTTTACAAATTGGCAAAGTTGAAATAAACCCAAATTTGGCTGTAACAGGAAGTCTTGAAGTTCAAGCCTCTGGCGCGCACGTCTGTCAAACATCTGCATCCAAAATCGTTTGTGGTGTAGTAGATGTCTGGTCTGAGTCAGATGTTCTAAAAAACTAGTCGCGGCTTTCATCAACATCTGGACAGAGGAACCTCTGGCCGTGTAACTGAAAAACTCCAGACAGAAGCTCGTGAAATCCTCTACAGACGACCACTAAGTCCCTCGTTTCTAATATATACAATGCACTAATGCCTCTGGACGCTCCGGACGCTCTGGACACTCCGGACACTCTGGACGCGGCAGTTAGAAATAAAGCTGCTTGGTAGTTTTTGGAGCTTGAGGTCCAGACGACAGAGCAGTGGTGGAATAAAGCTGTCAGCATAAGTTCAAGTACACCCTGTTTCAGGTTGCAGTTGAAAGTTTTTTAAATAGTTAAAAATACTTATTAAAATTCATTTCTCAAAGCCTGTTGAGGGTTTATCTTTACAAAGTGGACCAATGTCACTCCAATCTCGTAGTTTGAGCCACATTTTATTTTTGTCCCAAACTAACCAACTTCTGGTTCGACTTCTTCATCGTGTGGGTGGTTTCTGGGACCCAGATGAAAATAGACCTTCTGATCACCATTTTTTGGGTTGTGTCTCCTTCAGATGACATTTCTGCAACACAAACTTCTGGCCTTTATCTTTAACAGTGACACACTAAACTACTGCTCTGCAAATCTCCCGAACCTCGGTCTATCTCTATATCTGTGGCTTTGAGACGTTTTGTCATTTCTAAAACCTTCACATTTAAAGGCAGTTTGTTAAATGACCTTTAATGGATTATTTTACTTCACTAATTCAGTCACTAAACCCGGTGAAACGAACAAAAGAGCGAAGCACTAATCCAGCAGGTTAGGTTACTTGTTAACCAATACTTTGATTTGTTGTTGTGTCATCAGAAACTAGAAAACATTTTTAGGTTCAAACATACATGAGACAGAGTTTTAGCTGCTATGAGTAAAAAAAAACAACTGTACATGCATCGTAACATTAACCAGAATAGCCGTTAAAGCACATACACACTTAATCGAACAAAGCAATAAATCACTCACCTCTTTAAGTCTGATATGTGATCGCTGGCGTCGACCAGCTTGTTCTCTGCTGACAACAGGTTGTTCTGCAGACGGAAAAATGAAAACTAGGTGAAGTCCAAACAAACTGAGACAGTCATTTTTTATATCTCATGATGTAACATGTCACTGATGACGTAGGTTCCAACATCATATGGTGAGCGTGTCGTTACCTTCACTGCTTCGTGCTCCTTCGTCAGACAGTCGTACTCTGCGAGCAGCTGAGGAAACAAACCAGACATCTCAATCAGGAACGAGAGCGTTTATGTCACACAGCCACTGTGCTTCCTCTGTCTGATCAGAGAATATTCAGCTATACAGCCTGAACCTCATCGTTTTTCTTAGGTTTTTTATGTGAGCATTTGTTGCTGCATGGAATAAATTTCCCATCAGGGATCTCACAAGAACAAAACGCTAAGTGGACTTATAAATGGGCTCAAACACTGTGAGCTTGGTTGTTAATTCTACAATAACTTCATGCTTTCATGACCATGACCATGGAAACCAAATCAGTTTCTTAAACCAGGCTGTAAATGTTGTTCAGAAAGATCAATACTGGAGCAGATTAATCAGAGGATAAAAAGACAGAACGACAAACTTCACTACACCATCGAGGCTCCAGTGAATGTGCCTGGGTTTAAAGGTTACCATGTCTGTTATATTAGATTTTGTCTTGTTTCACTTTCTCCGACGGCTCTCAGACTTACGTCCTGCAGCATCTTGTACTCTCTCTCCCTCCTCGCCTCCTTCTCGCCGGCATCCCTGCAGGCCTCCTGTGCCGCCTCCTCCAGCTGCCGTATGCGAGCCTTCAATCGCGCCGTCAGGGCGTCTTTCTCTTTGCCTGCACGCTTGCTTTCGTCTAGCCGCTGCTGCAGCGACTTCGCTGTGGCAGCTGCCACGGCGTAGCGCTCCGGCCAGTCTGCCTAACAACCACAACTTCAAAATTAAAATCTCTCCACAGAGAAGAAAAACGTTGCTAAACTTCTTCACTCTGAAGTGAAGTCAAAGCCACATCTGTTTTGTTAACTAGTCTCATCTCCTGGAGTAGAATAAATATAAAGAAACTGTTTACTGTCTGCAACATTAAAGGTAGCACCAAATGCATACTTTATATTTTTCAGAAATGTAACTCGACAGACAATATCTGCTATGAAACCTCATTCAATTCTGACTTTCTGAATTTAACTCTGAATTAATCATATAAAAGGGCTTTTTCTTTTATTTCAGATATTAAAAATGAGGGTCTTTCGGTGAATGAAACCTGTCCTCCAACATGACACGGATTCTGCTTTATTAAGAAAACGACAGCAGAAAATCATTGACGGGTACCAGTTTTTCCTCCAACAAGCTGTTTGTTGCCTCTAATTCTTGGACACGGCTGGTGGCATCAGCCAGAGCTTTTTCCAGACGTTTGCACCTGCAGGTAAAGAGAAAAAAGGCGAAATAAAGTTGATCCATAAAGGTTTAGAACACAGAACCATCACATTAAAACCCGTGGCAGGTAAAACGAATTAAAGCGTTTGTTTTTCTCACGAAGCGACAGCCTGTCATCCACAGAGATGCTACTTTATTTACGTACCAGCGTCCTAAACGTCTTCCCTTGTTAGAGCCAGTGTGCGTGTTTCTGGTCACCCACGGAGCTCGGCTGCCTCCTCGCTCTTTTGTCAGTAAAAATCAAAGTCGCTGTGAATCCTCCCACTGCTGCCAACCTCAAACATCCAGCAGCGTCAGACTCCAGCAACGCCGCGGGTTCAGCAGATCAGGGCAGGATGCGCGCTGATGCAGAAGAGCCAATCGTGAAGCCAATTCGTGCGACTACATAATTGTTTGCAAGTGTTGCCAGCTTTTGTTCTTCCACGTTTACAGTTTCTACAAACTAAAAACTTTTCTGTTTACAGGGGTCAAATCAGACTGACAGAGACATCTGGACCAGAACCTGACCTTCTCGTCTGACTCACGGGTCGCTACGATTACCTGCTCCTCTAGACCTAAGAGAATCACCCCAAACGCAGGGCGGCGGACAGCTGCAGTTGTAAATGTGTGGAATGCCGCAGAAGCGACTGGTTCAGATTTATTGCGGACAGCCTTTGAACAGCTCGACATCCAAACGCTTCTGTTGTTAATTGTTTCTGTATGCGTTTGCTGTATTCGCCTCTGTGAACCCGTCACTTGGGCCAGTCTGTAGATGTGCTGGCTGTTTGACTTGCACTGCGATGCAGAAGACCGCTGGAAATCCTGCTGGAGCAACCGGACTGCTCAAACTCCGACATCTGGAAAACCGGAATCACATTCGGAACCATCAGCACCACTGGTTTGAATCATATTCTGGTTTTTGGCTGCTCACTTCATATGTAGTTACTGAATTAGAGCTGGGATCCTTAGTGACTTTGTCTGCAAGTTTGTACTCATTTAATTTTTAAGAAAAGCAATCGCTGCTAAATTTAACATGGACCGCTAGGATCAACTAAAGCCAGAGTCACCAAGACTCCAGACAACGGTGCCGAGTGCTGAGGTGGGTGTCTGCTTTGGGTTGTTCCTTCATTATATCAACAAACAAGGAACCACATTTGTTTGTGCTCCGTACACAAGACACCAGAGACTTTGGTAGGTTTGACACTTTTAACACTACAGACGGGGAGTCAATGCTTCGTACAGGTTCAGCTGTGGCTTCAGAAGCGCCGGCAGTCGGGCAAATCACAGCTCATCAGCAGATGGCAGAATAAATGCAGACGAGATGGTGACTACCAACCTCTCCGTCAGGGCCTGATTGCTCTTTTCCAAGTCTTGGGGCAGATCTCTGAGCTTCAGTTTGTCTCGCAGGATTTGGATCTCAGACTCGTAATACGCTTTCAGATCAGCCACGTGTCGGGAATGCTTCTCTCTCAGGTTCTGTCTGAGTCTGGAAGAAGAAAAGAGACCACTGATGAGTCTTTGCAAAGTGCCAGCATTTACACGTTGCTTATGTCAGTTCATATAAAAAAAAAATTAAGAATTTAAAAAAGGAAATGTGACCGACCCTGTGAAGACAATAAGGGATTTTATAGAAATAAAAAGAAGCTTTGCTTCATGAAAATTACAGGCAAAGACAAAGAAAGTCGACGTGATCAGCGAAGAGCTCCAGTTAGGACATCACTGTGCTCCTGCAGTACGCCGCTGCCTCTGTAGCGTCATCATTTTCAACTCTTCTTAGGATAAAGTATTGTACTATGCAACTTACTAATTTTAGACGATAGAAACTCTTAGGTCAGATTGGAGACATCAACTCTGCAGCCCCACAGCGACACCTCACTGTGAATGAGCGCCGCAGCATCTGTACATTAGACTCACAGAGAAAGGACGACAGGGTCCTCCAGTGATGAAGCTCTCTGCAGATGGGGACTGACGGTGGGCTGCAGACTGGAACCGGAGGCTGAACACGGTTTCAAGGTGCTGGTGTGAGTATGACTTCCCTCCTCCTCGCTGGCTAAGGGGGCACTGGCTCTGCGCTGCTGGCTGGATGTGTGGGGGGCCTGGGACTTATCCCTGGAGGTAGACAGGACTGCTTGGGGTGCAGCTCCCCATGAGCTTTGCACCTTAAGTGGGGAAGGTCCAGTACCAGAAACACTGGAGATGTCAGAGATGCAGTCTGTGTCTCCCGGGTTGGGACTGCACTCCACCATGCTGTCAGGGGTCACGGGGGTCCCAACTCTGGGGTAAAGGTGTGGCTGGGTCGCGTAAGAGGGGCTGCTGAAGTGGGAGGGCGAAGTGAAGCCCGAGGTGCGATCCGACTGCCGCATGTTAGCTGCCGGGTCCAACGTCAACCCCTGAAGCAGAAGAGTTCAAGGTCAGGCCGAGAGTACGATGCACAAATATCTCCTAATGTCAGGTTAAATATCTTCTAACATCCCAGTCAGCTGACATACCTGTGGTGACAAAGGGCTGGAAGCGATAGACCCCTCCCAGTTGGACCCTTTACAATCTTTTTGCTTGCTCTGATAGATCTCTCTGAGAGACAGCCGAGACTCCTGAGATGGAGGCTGCAGGAGACGCAGAACATCTACACGTCAGACACTTCAGACGCGTCTCAATAACGTGCTCTGAACATTCAGCACTAACGAGGTGACCATACAACATCTTCACCAGATCAGATGTTACTCACAAGACTCCCGGATGCCTCTTGCAGAAGGAGGTAGGCGCCGCTGTCCAGACTGTCCGGTAGAGCGCGGTACAGTTCACACTCATTCAGTCGCCAGTAAGTGAGGCCTAAGACACGCAAAGAGTCCTCTGTAACCAGTCATGATCGTTTTATCGTTCCGTTTGCTGATGTGACAGATGTGATCATATTTTACAGATCTGTTTTCGCCATTTGTGTGAAACTAGATCAGAGGTGAGAACATCCCCCCAGTCTATTACACACACACATCTGGACGACGTATAAAATCAATGGAAGATACAAACGGAAGACTCCGCCCGTCTGTTTCAGATGTCGAACATAAAAGGCCCTTAAATTTGTGACACTTAATGTTCATAAATCAAGTCTGTTTTCTTCTTTAACATTGTAGTTCCTCCCTAGCTGACATAAATAACGGCTCGCTAAGCTGGCACCTCAGCATTTCAGGGCCATTAGAAGAAAGAAAGTGATGTGGTCTGGAGAGGGGTAAATCCATGAAAAAAATAATAAAATAAAATAAAAAAATCGGACTTTATGAACTCAAACATTAGTGACTAAAACCTGTTTTTATTGAGGCAGCTACAAGTGTAATACATATCATTTTATTTCGTATTAAATGCGGTTCATTGCGGCTGACCGAGTCGCTCTGGGAACCCCAGTGTCTGCAGGAGCACGACAACAACTTTTGTTTAGTTCACGGAAACAGATTTTCCTAACAAGCATCAAGCTTTATTTTAGTACATAATGTGTCTTATGAATGCAGTGACTATAATGCGACTGGAACAAACTAGTTTGGGTAGCGAAATTACTGATATGCAAGTGCTGTAAAATGTGCAATTAATGTAATTTAATTGTAACTTCCCACAACCAGGATTACTGAGGTTAAATGATTTCTGTTCAGCATTCTCCAGAATGATCATTCCAGCTGGTCCAATGCAGTAAATTTACTGGAGCTTAACTGCCGTCTGCATCCCTCCTTCAGCCAAGATGAACTCGCTCATCTGTTTGAAGAAGTTTGTGACTGGATTACTTTGTTCACAGTTGACGCGATGACTTCAAGGTATCCACCTCATCACAGCTTGACGATTGATTTGACATGTTTAAGTGGTGCGAGTTTGGTTTTCACCAAACGTGGCGCTGTGGTCAAACAAAGGATCGGTTCTGGCTGAAGGATGATTTTGTTCAAGAAGGTCTGTGGTTTCTTCAGATGGAACTTTGAAAATGATAAAGTGCTGCCAAGTTGTTTTTAGAGAAAAGAGCTTCTTTCCTGGAAACTCCAAACAAACTCTACTTGTTCAGTGTTCTTCTAATTAACTAATTCAAAATGAGGCCTGTAGAGTCTGTAAAGACAAATCTCTTTGGGGTTGTTGTTGTTTTTTGGCTTATTATGAGCATTTTGGGGTTTGAACTTGAGGTTAAAGAGTCCGGGACGTCTGCACCAGGGAAGACTGGCTACCGTCTTAAACGTTTTCCAGCTCATTTGCAAATGGACTTATACCCCTCCCCAGATTGAATGGTGGCAAAAATTGCTTCTCTGAGAAAATCACTGATGTCGTCCCTCTTTGGCATTGTGTTAACAGACACCCGAGAGCTTCAGACCAGTGAACAAAACTGCACGGAAATCCTGCGCCTGTCAGTGGGATTACGGGTGTATCTTGTATTACAGACATGCTGAAGAACTCGTCATAAACGGCTAATTCCTTTATTGTTTTGCATTGCTTTATGTGCTTCTTTTATTACTTTTAGCCTGGTCTTGCTGCCATGTTTGGTCTCTGTGAATTGTTACCTGATGCCTCAGATATCAAGCTGTCACTCCTCAAGAGGGGGAAAGAGCTGGAAGACGGCTCAACCGATCGATGCTGAAACACAAAAGAGATGAGTGGCTTAGAAACAGCAGCAGGAATCAAATCTGCGCAACAATAACGTGACAACACAACAAGATGGAGAAAAAAAGCAGGGCTGTGGATGAAAACTTGCCACTGCTGGGCCCCCTCTCCCTAAAAACCCATGGAAGTCTCAGTCCTGCCAGGTGAGCTGTAGTTTGTGGGTTTTACCTGGTCCTGCGAGTCTGTGCCCTCCAGCGGGGGTGGTTTGGTAAGCTCTCTGAAGCTGTGAAGCTGCTTGTGGTCCACAGGGAGTTGAGATGAAGCTTGTCCTGACTTGCTCTTTCTGGATCTGAGTTTCTGCCTCTGGGCCCAGGAGGTCAACTGCTGGAAGCTGCTGCTGTCAAAAACGGACCAGGGTAACAACTCATAAGTTCTCAAGCAAAGTTTCTAAACCTTAACACAAGTTCTGCAGAGAGATCTTCTACAAGAGCAGGTTGTGAGAACCTTCACCCCTGAATATTTGAGATTTTTCCACCTGCTTCCCAGTAAAATCTCCACACATAAGTAGCACCAAGGTCTCGTGAGCCTTTTCCCTTGTCTGCTGACCCGTTTGTTGCTTTAAACTGGTTCAACAAAACTCTGGGTAGTTTAAAGATAGATGTTATTGCTACAACACGACAGTCAAGCAATTATACTTTTACTGTTTTTATGTTTATTCAAAGCCACATTTCCACTGAAGCTCTCTGTGCCTTTTAATTGCCCCTCAGGGACAAACAGTGTTGCTGGGTAGAACTGAATTTCTCTGTCTTTTGTCCATCCAACCTTCCTAGTCGGGGTTGTGGAGCTCTGCTGGAGCGTGTCCCACCTCTGAAAATATGGCCAGTTCAGAATCAGCCCACATGTTTTCAGCTGTGGGAGGACACCCACACAAACAAGAGCGTGCCAGCTCCACCCAGAAAGGCCCAAGCTGGGATTTGAACCACCGCCATGCTGTCCTCTCAGATGTTCACAGTACGTAATGCTACTTTATGCATTCTCCACCATCATACCTTCTAAAAAAGCAATCAGAGCGGGGACAATAGGGTGACAGAATTAACAATCGTTCCTACAAAACAACTACAGAAGATGTAAACATATTTTGGCTGTTATATGTGAAAATATTTGGGAGTGGATTAAAGGTCTCCTAGTGCTCAAGTATCCTCCGATACACCTTTCTGGCTATAACATTCCTTGTCTGCATCTCACCTGCTTTTTGATTTCTCTCCCAGTGGTTTTTGTCTGCAGCTGGAAGCTGTTTTCAGAGGAAAAGCCCCGACATGCAACCATGCACCATCTGCTCAGCAGCTACAAACATGTTTACACCAGGCTGAACAACAACACGGACCATTTGCTGACTAAAAACCCAAATAGTTCTCCCAAGAGTCTGCAGAGACCAAACTCGGGGCTAAAGCAAAGCCAATATTGGACTTAAATTGATCAGGTAGCCAGAAAAACAAAGCTACTCCTGCAGGAAGTGCAACTGTTTTCTCTCAATATGAATATGAAGCTGCGATTTTACTAGTTGACGCGTTCCGTCAAGGGAAACTGGCCATTTAACTCCTGGAAGCGTCCGTACTGCCGCTGTACACTCACTTTGAATGTGCTTAAGTCAGACGTTACCAGACTGGCTTGTGGGCTCTGTGTGCAGCAGCATCATTGTCACTTCCATCAAAATCTGGGGAATTTTCAACTTGTCAAGCCTCAATGCGAGCGTCAGCCAATCAGCTTGAGGCTTCACATATGGGGTTAGCCAGTGAAATCGTACATGGGCTGGGACTTTGACGAAGGTACATCAGAAGCACCGGCAGCTGCTTTGTCCCCCAGAAGATGCTCTTTTATACTCAATCGTGCCACTGACCGGCTGACAATCTTTAGTAGTAAATTGCTCTTTTAGCTGTTTTTTTAGTGACACTCATTATACTTTTATTACCTACTTATTTGAGACGTGTTGCTGCCAAATTTAATAAAAGCTAATATTTTTCATGAAATGGAAAAACATCTCACTTTCACCATTTGATGTTTTCAATGTACTATTCTAAATTATATATATATATATATATATATATATATATATATATATATATATATATGGGTTTTTATTCACATTTTACGCAGCGTTTCAACATTTTTAGAACTAGATAACGGCTGGAAGTCAGGAAATGTTGCCGTTTGGCTCCTAGAAGAAAATGAACCTTGTTCAGTGTCACCACATAAGGAGCTCTGACGTACCCAGAAGTTTGCTGCTGGTTCACTACGGTGTTTGGCTCAATCACTCCAACAATCCTGTCATTGGTAAAGTCCTCCCGGCATCCAGTCACTGCTGTCTCTGTGTCCTCCTGGGGGTTAGGGCTCCACTGATGCATCTCTTGTCCTCGACCCTCCACTACATCTCCCCCTGGAGACCCAGCAGGTTCGAGACCTGTATCCCAAGCGGACAGGGTGCCGTATCCACTGCTGAGCACTGTGGTTGCACGCTCCTCCACCTGGTTGTTGGTCTCTGATCTGGGAAGCGGAGGTGACGGGGAGCTGAATGAAGTATGCACAGGGGCTGCCAGACTGTCAATGTCACTTGGCACATTTTTGAGAACTGTGCAGTCACTGGAGATGAGAGGGAAAATGTAGTTCTTTGTGGTCGCGGTACTTTTGGTCACTGGAGTTGTAGAGAAGTCCGTTGGTGGATGGACGCTGGCTTGGCGGTTCTGGAGCTGAACCAACGCCTTAATTTCATCCTGAATTAGCTGAAGGAAAAACACACACATTAAAAAAAAAAAAAAAAAAAAAAAAAAAAAAAAAAAAAAAGCACAAAAACAACAGATACTTTTCACCCAGCACTTGTGAGCAGACGTGCTCACCTGTATTTGGCACTGGTACTGTTCTTGCTGAGCGAGTATTTGCTCTTGGTATTGCTTTTCAACCAGCTGAAACAGATGCAACCATCGACCCTGTTGCAGACAAAAAAAGCAATCTTTACTCACAGTGAAATGACAGCTCGTGGTAAATCAGCTGGGACACAGCCAGAATCTTTTCATCAATGTCTGCATGCAGTGAAATGAGTTAGTTTCCATTCTGCTGCCTTTTTGTCTTTGTGCTACTGTGATAAAGCTAACACACAACGTCTGGTGATCCTAAACTAATGCATAAACTTCTTCCAGAGAGTTGGGATGCATAAAAATGTAAGATGTCAGATGTAATGACAGGACAGGGTCCGTCTGACAAGGACCCTTAATGCTGGGTGATACGTGCAGGTTTCAGAGTAGCATATGCTGTTTTAAAGCCGACATCCTTCTCTGAGAAGGTCTCGTTTACTTCAGCTACATCAACCAACTTTGTATTAAGAATGACATAATGATAAAACTACATTTATATAGCACCTTTGTAACCAATGTTACAAAGTACTTCATATAGCAGTGGATAATTAAAGCCAGCAACTTGAACCAGCAGTAAAACAACATAAAACTCTAGAGATTCTAAGGCTGAATTCCCTTCAAAGAAGGTTTTTCCTTTATCATAACAACCCTCCCAATCAAAGACCATCCAAACTAAGGTTAGAATCAAATACTACTCCTACACTTCTGGCAGTTTGTTTTAGATTATCTGAGAGACCGCCAAGACTGGAAACAATACAAATGACAGAATTTGTGAGATCAAACAGATAACCTCTGATTTTTTTGTAATAAAATTAAGAACATTTTGGGACACCTGTGATTTAATGTCAGATACACTTTGTGATCTGCAAGGCTGCTTGGATCTGAAGGTTTTATGGGCATGTTGGGTCATCAGCACAAAAACGGCCATTATGGTCATGAATAAGCTGATCCAGAGGCAGCATGTACAGAGAGAACAGGAGGGGACCAAGTACGAGCTGTGCGTTTCTAAAGCCGAACGATTAAAAACGATAGAAGTGAGAGTTTAGATATGGGTCTGTAGTTCATTTGGAGATGTGGGGTCCAAACTTGGTTTCTTTAGCAGTGCATGCTTAAAGCTGTCTGGAGAAAATCCAGAGGCCAGACAAATGAAAAGTCATTTAGATAATAACGCTGCCTGTGGGGAATGCTTCGTTAAGCAGCTGAGTGGGAACAATAACCAGAGTGCAGGAGGATCGGGAGGATCGGGAGGATCAGGACACTGTACGCTCTAATTCTGAAAGAAGATTTGTTGAAACCGTGTAAAAGTGGCAGAATATGGTGATTAGAAATTCTGCAAGAATCACACTGGATTTCTGATATTTTCCACTTTATTTTAAAAAGATTCTTTAAAAAGGATGACGGGAAAGGAGTTACAACAGTATTATCTACATGAAACAGTATTCTAGGATTGTGGTTGTTATTGGATATCAGTTGTAAGAAGTAGGCTGATCTTGGACCTTCGACTGCTTTCTGATAAATTAGCATTTGATTTTTAAAAAGGGAATTTCATGTTTTTCAAATTTGTTGAAAATTTGATGACGTTGAAATTTCCTACCGTCTAGGGCCTTTGATAATGATCATTGATCTAAGGGACATTATTACTGCAGAACCAAGAGTCACTGATACTGACTCCAGTCTGGTTGTTACTCTGCCTCCATCACTTCCTTCATTCTCTGACTGTGTGCACATCTGCCCAATGGCCTCCAGAGGTGGTTTCTTCTGCATCCGATGGTACTGGCCCTGGATATCAAGCTTGAATCCAGAGGTACCAGACTAATTATTTATATTGTAGAGGAAAAGAAAGAGAATAGTCATTATCCAAATATTTCAGGACCCATCTGCACATACAGTTAAACAGACTAACACATGTGACGTTAATAACGGACAGACAGAACTCTCGAGCCGAACCATAACCAATGTTATTGACTGAAATAAGTCACGCTAAAGAAGTCAAGTCACATTTCTCAAACCTCTCAGGTACATTCTCATATATAAAAGTTAAAGTTAGTTTATATTTTCAGCATCCTCAGGAATCACCATCTGCTCATTTCGGTGTTGGTCCCCAGTAGACCGACGGAGTGAAACCCAACATGTGTGGAACTTGTCTGCATACGCAAACACACACCACAGTATAACAAATACCACAGACACGGTCAATTTATTATATTGTATGTCCTAAAAAAGGCATGCTCCTTGAAAAACAGGGCCGAGAAATCACCCATTGCAGTGAAGAACACTAAAAGGACCATTTTCATTTGAGTCCATATTCACTGTGTGTTCAAGAAGAGCTGGAGGAAGCAGCTGCATTAATGATACAACTCTCATCAAACAGCCAGAGGGGATCATACAAGGAGCTGTGAGTCCCCAGTGGTCTGGCCAAAGAGTGATTAAAAGCTCAGAAAAGAGTGAGTTTTCCTCAGGTATCTAATCTAAAGCTGATTGAACTGTGCTGTGCAGGGCATCGTGTTGGAGTGCATCGCAGATGTCTGATCCGTGCACATCACAACCTCTGTCTGAAAAGATCAGCTGCACTCTGCTGCAGTGTGGGGTGTTTGGGTTTGTTAATGTGTATGTGCATGGACGTCTGTCTCTGCAAAACTGCAAAACAAATGGCACAAACTCAGAAATGAGGTTGCCATCTGACAAACGCTGCACATGAAAACAAGAGCTGAAGCAGCAAGCCTGGACTTCACTCTGAAAGTCATCAGCGTGGATTTACGCTGCCATTGACACATTCCACTTAAACTACCGTCTTCCCAGATGTGATAAGTTCCCACCTCACAATCCTTCCAGATCTCAGGGTCCGTCTCTCCGCTGCTCTGGATCTCCTGCACCAGGGCCCTAAGGGTTTCCAGGGAGCTTGGGTTGATGAATGGGAGGGTCTTCCCTTGTTCGAACACTTCATCTGTGCTCAGACAAAGACTTCTGGAGCAAAATTGGAGAAAAAAAATGTAATGTAATAAATGAACAAAACATCCAAGCGTTGCATAGATGTGAAGGATTTTGAATAAGCGATGCATCTCCATCCGCTGGAGATTTTCCTTTGATCATCTCTGAACAGTATTGGCCAATTTCAGTATCGTTATCATTAATAAGCACATAGCAATGACTAAGTCACTTAAAGTGGGAAGAAATGTACAAAAGACATGCAAAACTTGTGGTAATGTTTCTGCAAAGTCAAAGAAACGGAGCAAGAGTACTGAGTTGTTTGCATAAAGCCTCGTGAGGGGGCGGAGAGATGAGCTGCAAGACCAGCTGTCAGTGACGAAAGACGGGTTTGAAAACCTTATCAGGATAAAACGGGCGCCATCATCATTTGGTCATTTTATAGACAATGGATGAAAAAAGTTGAAAAACAAATTTGTAGTCAAGACGAACGAATGAGCAACATCGTTTTACTGGTGGTTGAAGAACCGCTGCCTACAAATGAAAAACCTTCCTGGAGGTTTACAATAACATATTTTCATCAAATCGCTCAGCATCACTTTGCTTATTTGTGATCAAAGCTTTTATTTTGTTGTTTTCGCAGGACAAACATGTAAACTACACCGCGGCGCCTCCATGGCATAGATGAAGGAGAAAGAAACCAACAAGAGGAATAACGTCTGTCACAACACTGACCCATCAGACATACTGAACATTAAAAGAGAAGGTAGTGGGGCAATGTAAAAAATAAATAAAATTAATTAATTAATTTATTTTAATTTAGCTGAACAGACACACAAACTACTGGTGGGCTGATGCGAACTGCTGAAGCAGAGCTGCTTCAGGTCCAACGTAGTGAAGGGGTTCAGAGGGAGGTGTGTCCTAACCCTAACCCTATCCCGGCGTGGGAGCGTCCCCTTCCCGGCGTGGGAGCGTCCCCTTCCCGGCGTGGGAGCGTCCCCTTCCCGGCGTGGGAGCGTCCCCTTCCCGGCGTGGGAGCGTCCCCTTCCCGGCGTGGGAGCGTCCCCTTCCCGGCGTGGGAGCGTCCCCTTCCCGGCGTAGTCCCTTATGGACACTGGTATGTTTGAAGCATCACTTTACTTATGACAAAATTTACATGGAGCAGACCCCACCTGAGTCATGTGACTAGTGATGGGAATTGATCAAATTCTCTCTAAACCGATGTCATTACCGATTCTGATTATGTATTGTAATGCATTTTCAGGCATTGATAACAGAATTTGCATGTTTAGAAGTGAACAGTTCTTCATAAAATATGAAACTGGTTCTGATTCTGGTTTTGATTGATAACTCTGATCCGATCCAATATCAGATCCTGATACAACCAAATATGTGAACCACTTATTGTAAAATTAAACTGATGCATGACAATCCGGTCACTTTGAGATCACATAGGTCTTGTTTATTTTTATGTTCTGCTTCAGCTGCTAAATTTTATTGCCTTAAATTTGATTCTGTTTTATTTGGAATTTATTTAAATTTTTTTATAAAGCACATTACATTTATATCTTTCAAGCCTCATGCATTTAGTCTCTTTCCACACTGTGAGGTACAGCTTAGTGACTTAACAACAGTTCCCCTACAGAAACATGTCAAAACAGTGCAGTCGTGTCCACAACTCACTCTGGTAGACAGTGTTTGTGTTTGTGAAAAGTCTTACTGCGCTTTTGAGATGAGGTTTCAATTAAAACTTGATGCATTGCTGTAGTTTAGATTAATGTAAACAAATCTATCTACATAGGATCTGATTATACTAAATATCAAATATGGTCTGGCGGTCCAATAATATCACAACATCCATCACCCGACTGAGACAGGTCCCAGCATCGGATATTAATATTAGGCGAATGGTTCAACACTGACACCGTACTTTAACTGTCCCTCCTCTATTCACAATAAAGTAAAGTATTCACAGTTACTCCACCTAATGTTGTTGCATGCTGGTGTGCTCTCCACGGTGCCTCCTGTAGTTTGCGAGGTTGTGTGTCTCTCCTCTGAGACGGCCAGGCCTGAGGCCGATGTCCCCTCAGAGGACACCAGCGAAGTCTCGCTCTCCTTTCCCCCATCCCCGTCAGCACTGACATGGCAGTGGCTCAAAGCCCCCGAGCTGGACACATCCTCAGAGATACTGTCATCTGTGGACATGTTTATGGGCCCATGTGGGAGGAGTCAGTGAGACAGCTGGGAACCAAAGGAAGGGAAGGAAATATCAGCATCACTCTTCTTTATGTGAGCAGTTGGACAGGCACAGCACCCGAGGACAAAACAACATTAATAAAGAGGTTGGACACAGAAGCCGAGGACAAAACAACATTAATAAAAAGGTTGGACACAGCAGCCGAGGACAAAACAACATTAATAAAGAGGTTGGACACAGCTGTTGTCATCACACCCGCATGTATGTGGAGGTGAAATCCTTTATTGTCGTCTTTATTGTGTCTCGTGGGAGCTGAAATGAGCAGCGACAACTAGACGGACGATGAATTTAGTAAAACAAAACAAATTAACACACAGAATAACAAATATGTGGCACAGACGTCAGCACGCACGTACTACGTCTGCGACCCACCAAAGTGGCCTCTTAACTTCGGGTAGTCAGTCAGTTAGTTTATTGGTTAGTTAGTTAATTGGTTCGTTAGTTCGTTAGTTAGTTAGTTAGTTATCACGCAGGACCAACTAACGAGTCTTACTGACGGTTAGCTAGCTAGCTCAGTTCCGCTAAGTTGGTTTATTTCAGCTTTGTAAGCACGCCGGGCAGCGTCGGCAGAACTACAACTGTTAACACCGCTGTATGACAGGGGACAGCGCTGAACTGAGTCGTAACCTACCCGTAGACCCGCGTTTTTTCACCCATAGTTGACAGGTTAGTTAGCCGCTCGGCTGCTGCACTGCAGTCTTCTGGCTGCTGTAACGTTCACGGCCTGCAACGCTATTGGTCAGAACGGGATCTGAAATACACAGCTGTGATTGGTCGACACTGTCACGCTGCATTTCTATTGGCTGGCTCAGAGGGGGGAGGAGTAGAGCATTGCGGGACCAAACAGTAAGAGTGAAGCGGCTGTTAGTGTCGTTTTATACTTTCAAACGCTTTAATAACGACATGCTTTAGATCATGTGCTTTTAGGTTGCTTTTTTAGATCATTTTAATGACTTCTGGGGACAATCTGGTCAAGTTTTATAATCTGAAAATGATATTCTGCCTCATGATAAACCTCTAACCTGATAATAAAGCGCACATGCATTTGTTTTCAAACTAATTCAACGTTATAGCCCTTAATAGGAAATTAAATACATTACATTTTTACAAAGATTTGAACATTTTCCCTTCCAAAGTCATATCATCTCTAATGCTTATTTATATATATATATATATATATATATATATATATATATATATATATATATATATATATCAACTACGATATTGTGTAGCTTACCCATCTATAAATATTTATTAAATAAAGTTCTGTATTTTTGGATCATGTTGTAGACATTTAAGGCTCTAATACAAAAATAAACCTAAAATATTGTAAAACTGATTTTATTAATCAATTTACTTTGTTCAAAGTACAATCAATACAAAAACACAAAAAACTAATTCATATTTTGTTGTCAGTAATACAACCCCAATTATGATAAGTTCAAATGTAAAATTTATATAAAACACAAAGCAGTGATCTACAAATCACAGAAACACAACAGAGAAATAACATGATCTCTCATCGGGTGAAAACATTTGGCAGAAATGAAACACGTTTCCACGACGAGCCGATGGGAAAACATTTCCTTTCCTAAAACTTCAGCAACTGGACTCCTCGGGGCCCAGAGGTTTATGCACGGGTCCAAACTGGTAAAAACCACCCTCTCCCAGCCTTTATGAAACATGTTTCTGCCATCAAATTCAAAGTTTTATCTTTTTTTTAACAATGGTTTATTTCTTCACTTTCAACACTGAAGGAAATGTGGGTTTGTAACATTTTCATGACATTGGATTGTTTTCACACGTCTCAGCGTCTTTTGGTCTAAAGTTGCATCGTTTCTATAAGTACTGCTGTTTCCTCCTGGAGGCAGATTGTTCAGGAAGATCTGCTGCAGATCTGCTGCACATCTGCGAATCCTCTCGTTTCTTAATCCCAGGATGGGTCCATGATGTCTCCATGGTCCAGAACCTCTACTACAGGCTGATTTGGCTCAAGATGACTTTATATAATTCCATATAATTACTCTGTGATTTTAAATTCCAAGAGTAGCCAAGTAAAAGTGAAGAAGGGTTTAGTAAAAAAGTTTAAAAGCATTTTGAACATTTTGCTTTCGTACCGTTGGACAAACATGATCACCACGTGCAGAAAGGCCAATTAAAGCAAAACCATCAACAACTTAAATACAAAAGAATCGCAATGACAACTGTATTGAAAATACAATTTATTACACTGAGTAATAAATACATACAAAGATGCAAGTAACAGCATTTTCCTTTTTTTTTAATGAATACCAAAACCACCTCAACATGGATGAACCGATACTTTTGGCACATCTGTCCCTCACTCACTCAGTCACGTGTTTAGGGGTCTGACAAACAGACCAAATACTATAAAAAAGAAAAAGAAAAAAACGTCTTCAACTACGTCTGTACAAGCCATGCAGTGTCTACGATTAACCTGTGGGCCCGTCCGCATGCAAAAACCAATGTTTTAAATATGAAGTCAAAACTGAGATCCCCAAAGTGGGCCATAAAAACACCATATCCTTGCATTTGATTCACAATAACCCAGACATGATTGAGGAGCTCTCAGGAGTCATGAATTGTGTTGCTGTATTTTCTTTCTTTTTTTTGTTTTTTGTCTCTAGGAGCTTGCTTTTCCATCTTTTGTTCATCTACTTCCTCCTCACAAAAGGAAATGCCATGCAAGTTATTTTATTTTGTTTTTTTTTTGTTTTTTTATGAAACGTAGATCTTCTTGCAGGAGGAATGTGTGTTTAAGGCTAGGACCTGGCGTTTCTCTCCGTCTCAGCCAAGCATTCACGCACCAGTCCTCTGGCGTGAATTATCCCTTTTAAGAAAAAAAAAAAAACTCAGATCATCAACCGATTCAGTGAAATGACTTTGACAGACGTTTAGCTCTTGAATTGTCCTGCAGTACCTCTTTTGAGTCTCTCCATTGCGCTCTTGCTGCCAGCGTACGTGGGCCTGATTTCTTTTCCAAGCTCTTCGATGATGGCGAGCAGCTCTGCATATTTGTTCTGAGGCACTTGGCTGCCAGTTGAGCCCTGAAGATGCAGAAAGAGACGGTCAGATTATACGTATTCTACAGTAACGTTGTGTAGATACACTGATGGACAAAAGTTAGTGCTCCATATTTTAATCCTGTTTTATAATGACTATATAAGTATAAAAGCATCCATCCAGTCACATCAGAGGTCTTATTTAGCAAATACAACTTCGGAGCAGCTACATAACGAACAGTGGAGGAGCCTGACCCTAGTGGCCAGCAGGGGAACTGCAACCTTTCCTACTGCTGGGTTGGCTTCAATCTGGAAACTGGAAAGTCTGCGCCCGATCACGCCTCACTGGTCGCAGCAGTTTAAAGCAGCGCGTTACCTGTGAGAATCCCAGAGACGGAGGCCCGTAGTCGCTCAGAAGAGGCCTGTAGGACTGCAACGTGGCCAGGTTAGCTGCCGAGGGAGACGGGAGGTTTCCAGCTGCACACACAACAAAGAAAATCTGTTTCTTTGGATGTTGATGCTGAAGTTCTGGTGCTTCCATGTCAACAATGTTCTGAAGTTTAACAAATCAGGATGTCATAAAAAAAAAACCAATGTGGTCCTGGTAGCTGAACAAAAACTTGCACTTCTGCCTCATGATTCGGGAGCTTGCAGAGCCACCTTTAGCAGCAATAACAGGAATTATTTTCTGATTCATTTTCTCAATCTCTCACATCGTTGCAGAAGAATTCTGCGCATTCGTCTCTGCAACGTTTCTTCAGGCTTCTGGAAATTCACTTATGCACAATCCTTAAGGTCCCACAACAGCCTTTTATTTTGTTATGATCTGGACTTCAATCGGACCATTCAAATCCTTTATTCTTTGCTGTTCTGATGCACCATCCTGTCACATGACCCAGCTTCAGGAAAGCTTTGTCTGTCAGATGTCCTCACGTTTGTCTTTATATTCTGGTCTACAGAGGACTTCATGATCTACTGCAATGTGTCCAGCTGATGTCAATGCTAAACCAGCCCAAATCATGACGCCTCCACCACTGTGCTTTACAGTTTGTATGATCCGTTTGTGCCGACATGGGCGGTTCTCGTTTTCACAAACGATGGTGCTCTGCACTGCCGCCGGACGGAGGGTTTTTTAGCAAGTTATGATTATCTGAACTTGCGACATGGTTTTAATTCACAAAATTGTTTTTGCTTGTTTTTCTTTTGATTGACATCATTTTTTTGTTAAGCAAAATATTTCCTTTAAAAAAGAAAAAGTCATAATGTTCCAATAATGCAGGTCTAAAATCTGAAATCAAAGTAAAATATTTTTAAAAAATTGTTATTGTAAATTTAAAAAAAAATAATTTCCTGTTATTTTTTAATTAATGCAATACATTTTCTTGTAACAAAATTTTTTGAAGACAAAGAATTTCTAACAAAGACAGATGTCATTGTCAATTTAGAAAAATCCAAATAAAGATTTATTTTTTAGTGAAAAAAATATTTCTAAAAAAGAAAGTTACGCTGTAACTTCGGAAAAAAATAATGCTATACACTTTCATATCTGCATATATCTATAAAATGCGCGAAGAATAATCTAGTAGCAGTGGGATGGCGTCCTTATTCCTTGATCTTTGCGTTCTTCTCGCTCAGAGCAGCTCTTCACTGTCTGGTAAACTGTCGGCCTGCAGTACCGACCCTCCGCCGCCAGATGTCCTCAAAGAGGCGCAGAAACCCTCCGAGGCAGATCAATCGGCAGCTCCGACCGAGGAGCATCATGGAGGAAACGGAACAAGGCTGGCTCAAGAAGACATAACCGATACATTTTTGTCACCGTGTATCGGCACCCGCCCGCCGAGACCGCGACCCCGGACGCCGGAGAGCCCCATCCTCGGCACCGCCGCCGCCTCCTCCACATGCCCGCCGCGTCGTCGGGCCGCCGCGAGCCGCGGATGGCGCCCTTTTACATTAGTAATAATGGCGGATCTGACCCCGCACACAGAACTGGACAAAAACTACCGACGCGCTTTCTCAGGTATTCTCCGAGACCCGCTTTAACACTCGATTTAGCGGGCGGATACTTGGATTTTCTCCCACATTTTCTCCTTACCCTGGTTCCCAGAAGTTCCCGGAATGTGCTGATGGACGTTTGGTTTGTAAGACATTCCCAAAGACATTGTAAATTAAAGAAATAAAAATGACCCGAAATTCAGTGAAGCGTCTGTCTCTCACTTTTTGTTTACAACAGCGGCACCGGCAAATATGGCCGTCACTTTATATTGACACCCACCGAGCTCCTCGACGCCGCCGCCGTCCACTGCGGCTCCATCAGCGAACCACTTTGAAAACACATTTTAGTGCCGTTTCTCAACATTTATTACAAACCCGGCTTCCGCGTGCACTTTTTAAACACTTAGGGAGGAATAATTCCCCGACGTGTGTCAACGTGAACTGTGTTTCAGACATTTAAAAGTAACGCTTTTCAGCACAATAAAAGTCAGAAAGTGAAGTTTCACGGCACAAAAGACAACTGAATGTAGACATATTTACACGTTTATCCAGTTTCAGGATGGACATGAAATTTCCTCAGATGAGCCCAAACACTAAGATGCTTTTGTTTTGGGTAAAGAAAACAAAAATAAGCATTTTGAAAAAGTTTTATACCCGATTTTGTCACTGGAGGCAAGTCCATTGTTGTGTAAATCTGATTTTAAACCAACATTTGAATAAATGATCCTCCTGGAGACGTGACTTCTTCCCTATAAGAGGAGGCTCATCAAGATTCCTTTTTTTGTTTCCCATCAGTCCCCGTCGGCCACATGGTTGGACACGATGTTTGGCCCAATCCTGGCCCAGAGTCGTGACCCGCAGTGACCCTCGCATTGGGGGGGGGGGGGGGGGTCCGTTTTATCCACCTGACCCCACAAGAATATACGTTTTCAACCGTACAAATGTGATACTGGCAGAACACAAAACAACCAAGTCATTTTTAACAGTATTTCGAATATCTTTGAACTATATCATAAGCAGCAGTACGTTTGACTTTCCACCTTTTTGTCCAATTATTTTACTTTAAAAAACAAAACATGGCATTACAAGCTCTGCAGCAGAGCCAACAGGCCTTGCAGTGAATCTGCCCATCATGGTCATTTAATTCACAGCAAATGCTTATAATTCATTTTATGTGTTGATAATCGCTTTCGTACTATTTAATAGATTACATTCAGGTACAAGCAACATTATGTTCATAATGCAAATTACAGACGTCCGTTGTTCCTGCCGCCACACATCCCATCCACGTTTACACTGCTGCCACCAGGCTGAAGTTACACTCATTAAAGTGGAGACAAAGACTCAAAGCAGTTTTACCCCACACATCTAAGAACTTTGTTCACAATAAAATGCTCAGATTAGGGCCAAGTGCAGCAATGACAACGGACTTCATTGTGTAGCTTTGAAATTATTCAAACACAAAAGTCCTACTTTAAAGGGTTCTTTTACACATCAACTTTTATTGAACTTAGGGTTTTTTCTCCATTTCATTATAGATGTTAGACTGACAAAGTAATTTTGAAAGAAAAGCAGCACTTGATCATTTTTATTGATATTTTTTAGCATAAATGTAGCTCAGTAAAAGGAACAGGTCTTGAACTGAACAGCAACCGGCTGAGTTCAGGTGTCCCGAGATGCCCTTTATCGATAAACGAATGTGTAAATTCCTCCTCGTATTACTTTGATATTTTTTGTGTTGAGGATCAATAAGCAGAACGTTCCTGGTTCTAATCCCAGCTGGGGAGTTGAAGCGTCATGTGACCCTGCGATGGCGGGTGACGTTCCCAGGGTGTTCCCAAGCTCGGGTCCCTGAAGGAGTGATCAAAGGTTACCTTATCAAACAACCACCAGAATAGTTCAATTTTACATAAGAACATGAGCCTCAAAACTATTAAAAAAAACATCTTAACCTTTAGTTAACTCATTTTCATGGAGGTGTAATTTTGACAGAATCACTGTGATGCTGTATGTTTAAAGAAAATGATCAGAAATTAAATAGAGGAGGAAACGTTCTTACTCAACAAAACATCACAACTCAAAGCAGAACAATTTATCTTTATAGTATAAGATTGATATTCTGGCACTTTTACAGACTCAATCTATTAAAGTTTTGGTTTTCATTATTCATTTAAGGCATTTTCTTGTTTTTTTTAACCAAACTATGAAACATACATCAGTAAAGATTATCTGATGGGATTTAAGTGTTGGTATCAGAACAAAGAGAGTAGAAGTATATCAAGCTTTATTGAGCATCGCACTCATTCATGTACAAGGAACGTTTCATTTTGTTCACCTCGTCAGTAGTGCAACTCGTGCAACGATGGAGGGGGAAGAAATAAGAAAAAACAGAGAGAGAAAGTCCTTCAAGTGTTTCAACTTCAGAGGAGCTCATCTGCAGTATATATATATATATTTATATATATTTTTTACACCAATCAAAAACAAGTCATCTCTCAGAAGCCAAAGTCCACATCAGTCCAGAAGACAAAACGTGAAGAATTGGCTTTTATAAGAAGAACACTGAAGTTTAAACATCCAGTTCAGGAGCAGTAACCTCCCATACTGTCCACCGACCGGTGAGTGGTGTGAGGGATGTCTGACTGTACAAAACAATTACAAAGAAATGTTCCTTGAATGCATCACAAGGGAGAATACACACTTTAATCCACAGGTTCAGGGTGAGTCTGAGCATGCCTCCATACAAAAACAAGTCCTGCGTTTAAGTTGCAGCCACCGGGACCGCCCCGGTATCAGGACTCGGCCCACCGCATTCAGTGCAGATCTAGTTTATGCAATAAAGGACTGCAGAGGTGCACTACACACAGAAGCAAGACTTTAATAACAACTTGGCTCAAGAGAGCAGAGGAATCGGACGCGTTTGGAACGTGCAGTGAAGACACGAGCTGTAAATACAGCCGAGCACGGAGGACAAGTTCTGCTCACGTATCTCAGACAGAAAAAAATCTATTTTTCTATGTTTTGGGTCTTTGAGTTTAACCCCTGAGCAGATTATCAAGAAAAAAAAAAGAGAGCAGATGACAGCAGAGACCTGCACTTCATTTCCCAGAATTCCTTGGCTGATTTATTGATTCTGCTGCCGTTCAGCTCTCACCGCAACACAAAGTCAAAATTAAGACCAAACTGAAATACATTTTAACATGTCGAGTAAAGGAATTAAGTTTCTTAAAACTGCACATAGTTATGGTTTTACAATTTAAAAACAACTTTATGCAGCAATACCACTTCTGACCACAAGGGGACACGGAGCTGCTGTGATGGAAAAAGAGGCACCGTCAGGACCGCTTTGAGTGTGGACAGTCTGGGACGTCTTACACCAGGGGCCGAGACATGGGCTTCCTTCTGCTTTGTTGCCCCCATGTGGTCAAAGACGGCAACGCTACATGGAGTGGCTTTAATAACTGGCTCTAAAGACTGACTTAGTAATAAATGGTGTGATAAATGTCATTTATTCTTCAAGAGCTGCAACTCCTCCTACCAGGTGGATGCTGGTATACGTTAACAACAAATGACAGGTAATCTACAGAAACCATTAATACCTTTGTGTTCGGGAAGTTCAGTAGTCAACATCCTGAACGCCTCAGTATCCTTCCATCTCAGACTCCTGTAATTTAGTATCAGTATGACCTTGGTGAGATGCTTCCTTTTCTGCAACTCCGTGAATAGAAATCACAGCACACCTGAACAGAAATAAGCACGTCTCTCCGTTAGCGCTCTGTGAAGGTGGCCGGCTGTAGCAGGTACGTATGACACAAAGGCACGTTTGACAAACTCCTGGCTGTTCATGTTACAAACTCAGCAACAAAGTCTGAAATGAAACAAAACCCTGCAACGTTGATAAACTTCAGACTTGAGTGCTCAAACAGATGTGGAAGCGACGTAGACTGGTATGTTTAAGATGGAGGTGGATCCTGGTGCCGCTAGCGTTTTGGTCTTTGTTGTCTGATGAAGCTCTAGAAAGGATCAGAAAATCAGCATCGATTTTTCTCTTCTACTGCAACATCCATGACAATGAGCTCTTGTTATATATTAACATGGGACTGTACATGAGCATTAAAATCTTTTCCGAGTTCCTTCACACTCAGTCCTGACTGAATAGTTTGAAGGTGAGTGGGGGTGGGGTGGGATAACTCAGGCCTACATGCCTTCTTAGTTTAAATCAAACTATCTAAACTCCCTCTGAATGTCAGAGGAGACATCCCCGTCAGATTTGAAGGAGAAAAAAAAAGTGTCTGTACAACCACAGTCTTTTTTCCAGCGGTCACTGCGGCCTGGTGTCACACCTCTGATCCTCAGGAACGATGATGGGGTGGGGGTGCTGAGGCCTGCAGCGCAGGGAGACGTGGGTAAATCAGTTCCCCTCCATGGGATATGAAGCCACGGGGCGGCGATGCAACTGAAAACAGGACTATGTGTTGGGTGTGTGACTGAGACTCTGAGGGTGGAGCTGCTGCCTCTTCTGCTGCTCCTGCACGGCCAGCTGCTGGCTCTGGTCCGACGTGGAGAGCTTGTTCATCAGCGGAGACACGCAGTTCGCTGGAATGATCAGACCTGTCACAAAAACAAAAGGTCCGTAGTCACACGTTTGCAGCTGAATGTCTCCAGTTAGTTATGACAATATCGGCCCCTTTAATCTCAGTCTAAGAATGAAATGAAAAGACTTTACATCCACTTACAGTGTGTGAATTCCTGCAGATGTGGGTTCATCACCTGGATCTGAGGGTGAACTCAGGAGTCCTGAATCAGACTAGGGAGTACTAATACTAGAACTAGGTCTGCTCCTCACATAAGGCCCATGTAGGAACTACAAACCATTTGCACAAAGTCACTTGTGTACTGCTCACCTGGGACTGAAATGACATCTGGACCTGCTGCGATTCTAAAATGACACTCCAACATCTGTATTTAGTTCTGCATATTTGAAGTCTGTGTTTTACTGTAATTTACAGACAATAATCCCAGAAGTGAGAGGTCTTGTGTTTTTACATTTTATTTCAGATTAACTTTAAGTATTGATGAAAGATAATACTTTGGGGATGCAGCCACACGTCTTCAACCCATTGTTCTTGTGCTGATTTGAGTTTCTGGTTTCACAAGTTTCTGTGAAGCTTGATGTTGATTCATTCGTTTATCAGCTACCAAAATCAACGTCCGCTATATACATCGGCTATAATTACGCCAGGAAGGAGGCAGAAAAGGTGAGGAGACGAATGAAAACAAAAAAAAAAACAAAGATTCCAGCTTGCACATCCCTGAATTACTGAGATACTGAGATGTGCATTCGCAGGGGATTAAAAGGATCTCATGACCTCCGTGTTTGCTGAAACAAGGTGGGTAATATGTGGTGCCTCCTCCCCCGAGGCGCCTCACGTGGCTGCAGCTGAGACACCTGTATATATTTCAGAAGTTTAGTCCACCAGCTTTTCCCAGCTCATTCTGTTGGTTTGTTCTGATTTCTCTGCCAGGTTAATGCAGCAAAACTAAATGTCAAGCAGGGACGGCTCTGTATGCTCTCTCTGAAGGTTAATGTGAGAACCTGATTCCTTTACAGTTAAACCGTTCTGGACAGGTAGTATGCACTGTAGAAGAGGGGAACCTTCAAAATCTAAAACCGAACCAAACAATTTGCCCATTTTTAGGACGTACAAATAACGTGGACACGCCTCTACCACAGGGAACAGCAGAAGGAGCTCTCTGTTTCTGGAGCAGCAGTATTTCAACTCACCAACTATCCTCTGTCCGTCTTCTGTCCTGAGGCGGACAATCTGCACCTTCACGTTGGTTCCACTGACTGGGGTAAGCACTTCCTCCAGCTCGTTCCACACGCTGAGCACAGAACCACAGAGAACGTAGTACGTCCTACACCGAAGGCCGACTTCACACAGCAGACCCACTGATGCCTTCTTACAGTTCCCCCGCCTGCGGGCAGAAGGACAGATTACCAACTAAAGCGACTCTCCTCCTCTGGTAATCTCAACCGACTCAGCTGTAGTTTGTATTTTTTAGTTAAAGGAACTTTACAGTTGCATTTGTTGCTGGCAATCACAACTTAACAACTATTTTTGTTTGCACGTCGTAGCAGATTTGGTGTCTGTAATTATGGAGGAACATAACACATAAATGTCCAATAATGAAGCTTTACAGCCACAAGGAAGATGGCGTTGTTTGAACGCTGTAGATGTGGAGTGCACGCACCAGTACGCATGAGAGCATATTTTTGCTGAAGACTTGTACTGATCAGTCCAGTGCAGCTTGGCGTCTTCTGACAAGACCTGAGGGGGAAAAACAAGTTATTCACCTATAACAGACGTCTTATCATTGTGTCTTCAAGTCAAATAAGGACAAGTGACCTTCTTGAACTTCTTCTTAATGTCCGCATACGTCTCCAGTTTGACCTGCCTGCCCGTGTTGGGCCTGTGCACCAGGAACAGCCTCTTCTTAGCGTTCACTTCTTTCACCAGTATGGCTGTTTTCTTGTTATTTCTCATCTAAAATCAAAAACACAAACACATGACAGACGTACATTAGGTCTCAAACTGCTTTCACACGAGAAAAATCCTTCCTGTGACATATACACAATTCTCGTTTTCATAAAAAGATGACCCAAAGACTAGATTCTGTTTACGAGGCCCCTGATTTAAAGAGGACACATCCGTTCACGCTGCTTCATGTCAGTCCAAAGGAATTTTAAATTGATTTGAACTTACTGTGAGATACAAAGGCCAGTTTTTAAATCAACAATGACAGGGATTTTTTTCTGGGATGAAATGGTCTTGAATTAGTTTAGTGATAAGATGACTAGTAAACAACAAAAAATAAAGTCTAAAGTGAAAATCTGAAGAGCTTTGCAGAGTAGAAAAGCCCGTCATAACAGCACAAACAGCGTCGTGCACGTGTTTAAATTACAGTCTTAGATGTGAGGTGAGAACAGTTATTCTTGTCATGCTGTCGTTTAGCGGCTCCATAATACAAACTGAAACTATGAACAGTTCTCGTTTTCCATGACGAATCTACAAAAGCATTTGCTCCGAGAGCAGTTTACTCAGATTTCATGGTTGTTATACATTCAAGCAGAACATTTTTTTACATTATTTACAAAAAAAAACAGCTGCTGGTTGGTGATGTGAATTGAGCCTCTGCCTGCAGGGTTAAATGAGGTGAAGAACCCAAGAAAAACAGGAGAAAAGAAGACTGAAAAACGAAGCTTGACTTCATTTCGATAGAGCAGTTGAGTCCAAACAGGAAAAGCAGAGAGGAGGACGTGAGTGGAACCCTGGAAGGTGATTCATTTATACTAACGCTCCTCTTCCTGTACTGCTGGATTGAGTTCTCTCAGACAGAAAAGTGAACGTGAGCTCATGTGCTGGGGGTCAACAGTTTCTGCCTCTACAATGATACAGGGTCCCGGGTTCACACTCAGGAACTGACGACGGTGAGTTACACCGCCATTTACTTCACACTGAAAACAAGACTCCCGTCAAACAGGGCAGCATCCCAACAGTAAACTGAGCCTTCTCCTCCACCGGTGAGAGTTAAACCAACTATCAAGTTTAATCAAAAAGGTTATTGTACAACAAATGTAGTTCCTGCACTTTTATTGTTCTTAACATGCAAGTTTCACTCTAAAAATGCAAAGTTTTTTTCCCAGTCAGAGTTAAATATGTGGAAAGGAGCCGTGCTTTGAGAGGTTTGTAACAGAGCCTCCCCGCTCCTCTCTAACCTGCACGTAGAAGCCGTCGTCGGGTCCATTCTGCTCCGCCCACACGTGCGTGGCTTCCTCCCAGGACATTCCTCTCTCCACACCAACCTGTGAGATGAGTAATGAAAAGATTTAAAAAACCACATCAGGCGATAATCCTGCCATCCAACAAGTACCGAAGGACTCGTTAATAAATAAGAGCTTACGGTGAAGAGTTCCACATGTCCTGATGTTGTGTAGCCTGGTGTAAGGAACTTCCTGCAATCAAGCTTCTTCACCTTCTCGTCACCAGAGCCCAGGTCTGATACATGTTGAGGTGACAAGGAAACCATCAAGGCATGTAAACAAAAATAACTGACGAGTGAAACAACTCCCGCCGGGTTTAGCGTCAGTGCTTTGGGGTTTGATATCGCAGCTTCTTACCGAGGATGCCCATGTCGTACCGGCCATTCTTCTTGGCTTCCTGTATCACTGCCGCCAGCGTGTCAGAAAAGTACTGGAACAAGGCGTTCTGCTGATGGACCTCCATGCCCAGAATACGGTTCAAGAACTTTCCGATGTTGTTGTAGTCTGTTCCAGTAACAAAGTGTTTGGTTCTTAAAACATTTACGTGAACATGCGTCACACGTCCAATCAAACAGAACAGGTGTCATCCACCGTTTCAAATCACCTTTATCCAGCGACAGAGCCCCGGAGCGGTCCTCCACATTTATGAGTCCCACGCCAATCAATCCCACCTGAATTTCTGCAGAAGAACCATACTGTTAATGCTCAGTGACACAGATAGTTATGTAAATGTGACTCAACGGGAACTAAACTCCCGCGTGTTTGGTGAAGCATAGGAGTCACACCTTTGAAGAAATCCCCTTTAAAGTGAGATGGCGGAGACACCAACGGCGCATCGAGCTTCACAATGGATTTCATCACAATTTCCAGAGCATTTCTGCCGTACTGCAGCAAAGTTAAACACAAGTGAGTCACAGCGAGAAGAAACAAAAACAAGGTTTTCTCTCAGACAAAATCTTGATGCCCGTACTTTGTTGTCAAAATTGAACCTGCTGAGATCTCGCGTTTCTGTGGCTCGTCTGTCTCCATGAGTGAGGGCACCCTGTTGAACGGTTACAACAAATCAAGCAAGTGTGTAACCCCGAAAAAGACTAACCACAGGTACAAACTTCAAACACTCTTACCAGGCTTTCTAGTCTTTTGGCAACAATAGAAGCAAATCTCTGCTCTCCTGCAAGTTCTGATATGAGGAAAACGTACTCAGGAGCTGTGACCTGGTTCGACCGGTGTGTTCTTCCTGCAGTACAAACGCAACTCAGCACATTTTCTTACGTAATTTTAACTACAACAAAAGAGCAACAAATCCAATCTTAAACTTCTCTTCCAGATTTGGATTAGTTTCTAAGCATGTGGTTCTTGGTGTTAGGATCCACTGACCGAACTGCTGTATGGCTCTGTCTGCGCTCCACGGGAGCTCCAGAGTCATGTGGACTCTCCGCCGCTGGTTCTTCACTCGCCGGTCGGCCTGAAGGGAGATACCTGAGCTGGCAGCTTCTGAGATTATGGCTATGTTCTGTTTGAACAGAGAGAAAACTATTAGATTTCATATAAAAAAGGGGAAATGCTATGATTTCAAGACACGTGTATATCAGCGCTGCCAAATGTTCTGAAAATACCAAATTAAACCACCCTGCTGATTTATCTTCATGCAACCAGCAAACAATTCAATTCAATTTTATTTATATCACATCTATAACAACACAAGTTGTCTGTAGGATCTGTCCAAAGACCAGAACATGACCCCTGAGCAACTATAACAAACAACGGCAGGTAAAAACTCCCCTTTAAGAGGGAAGAACCTGGATCAGGACGTGGATCGTAAGGGGGGACCCTCCTGCTGAAGACCAGCCAGGTAGAACAGGAAGTAAGGGTTTGTTACTGGAACATAGAAGCTGTGTTGAAGACCAGCTGCTCCAGTCTGGTCCTGCAGCTGCAGCTGTGACTACTGGTCCTGACACACTAAAGTTTACACCAACTAGATGTTTTACTGAACACAAACGTTTGAAGTTTAGTTTTAAAGCTGGAGGTGGTGTCAGCCTCCTTCACCCAAACTGGAAGTTGGTTCCAGAGTGATGGTTCCTGATAGCAGAAGACCCGTCCTCCACATCTACATCTGGATCTTCTAAGAACATGAAGAACTATCAGGTCTTGCAAATATCAAGGCGCTAGGCCATTTTGGACTTTATTCGCAAGTAATACAATGTTGAATTGGATTCTGAGTTTTCCGGGGAGCTGATGGAGGGAGGTGAACACTGGAGAGACGTGGTCTCTCTTGTTGATTCCTGTCAGCACTCGCGCTGCTGCATTTTGGATCATCTGGAGGATCTTCAGAGAATTACTTGGACATCCAACCAACAACAGGTTACAGTAATCTAGTCTAGAAGATACGAACGCATGAATTTGTTTTTCGGCATCACTCTGGGAGAGGATGCTCCTGATCTTTGAGATGTTACGGAGGTGGCAAAAACACGGTTTTACAAACCTGATTAATCTGCCGTTTAAATGACAAATCCTGATCAAAATAACTCCAAGGTTTCTCACAGTTTTACTGGAGGCCATCAACACCATCTAATCCCTTCCTAAACTGTTCGGACCACAAACACCAACCTCTGTTTTATCTGAATTTAGGCAATATAAATTTGTAGACATCCAGTCCGTGATGTCCTGAAGACACACCTGAAGTTTGGCTAATGGTTCTGTTTCATCTGGCTTCATAGACAGATACAGCTGCGTATCATCAGCATAACAATGAAAATTAATGCCGTGGTTCCGGATAAAACTTCCCAAGGGCTGCATGTATAAACTGAACAGGATTGGTCCTAGAACTGAACCCTGCGGAACACCATAGCAGACCCTTGTCTGTACTGAAGAAACATCTGAACCCTGACTGAAGAACTTCAAATAGATCATTTCTATACAAATGCTCACACAGCTGTTGCAACGACCTTTTCCAGCATTTTAGAGATAAATGGAAGTTTGGAAATCTGTCTTTAATTAGATAAAATGTCTGGATCAGGAGAAGGTGTTTTTAAGTAATGGTTTGATTACTGTAACTTTAAAAACCTGTGGCACATATCCTAAGACCAGGGACAAGTTGATCAGGTCCAGTATTGTCGGTCCAATCAGAGAGAAAACATTTTTGAGTAGTCGAGTTGAGATTATTTAGATCTGTTGAAGACTGGGGTCAGGTCAGGGAGGTCTACAGGAGCCAAGCAGTCTAGAGTCAGGTCAGGGAGGTCTACAGGAGCCAAGCAGTCTAGAGTCAGGTCAGGGAGGTCTACAGGAGCCAAGCAGTCTAGAGTCAGGTCAGGGAGGTCTACAGGAGCCAAACAGTATAGAGTCAGGTCAGGGAGGTCTACAGGAGCCAAACAGTCTAGAGTCAGGTCAGGGAGGTCCACAGGAGCCAAACAATCCATAGTCAGGTCAGGGAGGTCTACAGGAACCAAACAGTCTAGAGTCAGGTCAGGGAGGTCTACAGGAACCAAACAGTCTAGAGTCAGGTCAGGGAGGTCCACAGGAGCCAAACAATCCATAGTCAGGTCAGGGAGGTCTACAGGAACCAAACAATCCATAGTCAGGTCAGGGAGGTCTACAGGAACCAAACAGTCTAGAGTCAGGTCAGGGAGGTCTACAGGAACCAAACAGTCCGGAGTCAGGTCGGGGAGGTCTACAGGAACCAAACAATCTAGAGTCAGGTCAGGGAGGTCTACAGGAACCAAACAATCCATAGTCAGGTCAGGGAGGTCTACAGGAACCAAACAGTCTAGAGTCAGGTCAGGGAGGTCTACAGGAACCAAACAGTCCGGAGTCAGGTCGGGGAGGTCTACAGGAACCAAACAATCTAGAGTCAGGTCAGGGAGGTCTACGGGAACCAAACAGTCCATAGTCAGGTCAGGGAGGTCTACGGGAACCAAACAATCTAGAGTCAGGTCAGGGAGGTCTACGGGAACCAAACAGTCTAGAGTCAGGTCAGGGAGGTCTACGGGAACCAAACAGTCTAGAGTCAGGTCAGGGATGTCTACGGGAACCAAACAGTCTAGAGTCAGGTCAGGGAGGTCTACGGGAACCAAACAGTCTAGAGTCAGGTCAGGGATGTCTACGGGAACCAAACAGTCTAGAGTCAGGTCAGGGAGGTCTACGGGAACCAAACAGTCTAGAGTCAGGTCAGAGCCTAAGGGAGTTACTGAAGTTGAAGAAATGCCCACAGCCACTGCCGGGTGGGCCTGGCCGATTTCCTCTCTAATTCTAACAATTTTATTGCTAAAGAAGCTCATAAAGTCTTCACTACTGTGAGCTGCAGGGATGCACGGCTCAACAGAGTTGTTGCTCTTTGTCAGCTTGGCTACAGTGCTGAACAGAAAACGTGGGTTATTTTTATTATTATCTATCAACAATAATAAGCTATTCAAGCTTTACTAAGCGATTTTTATATACTATTAAGACTATCTTTCCATGCACAATATGAATCTACAGACCTGCAAGAGTACCACTTCTTTTCCATTTTACGCATTTTTTGTTTCAGCATACAAATATGCAAGTTATACCAGGGAGTTCAGCTCCTATGGTTAGAGACCCTCTTTCTCAAAAGGAGCAACTGCATCTAAAGCTGAGTGCAACACATCTGCAGTGCTACCAACAAGGAAATCAACAACAAAAGAGCAACAGATCTGCAGCCTTGTGTCAGACAGCTTAATGTGTGACTGTTCTTTTTTTGTTTCACTTCTCACTGCCATTTGTAATATTTGAATACATAATACAGGAGGTCTGCCAACAAACAATAGGAAAGTCGTTTGTAGTTTTGGAACCAAGGCTCCCTCAAAACCCCTGATACATGGAACGTCTTTAGTCTGAAGGAACACTGGCTGAAAAGCTTTTATATGTGTGAAGGCATTATACATTAGCCTTATTAAAGTTTTTCTGAAGTTTGTGGAAAGATGTCCATTGCTTGACATTAAGAAACTTTTTCCAGAAACAGACATTCTCAAGAGGGGTCAAGACCAATGTTGCCCCTAAGAGCAACGTGATGTGCATTTTGAGCAACAACGTGAACAGCTATATAACTGTTACAAGCTGCAAAAAAGCAACAGATCGATAAATGCTTAGAGTAAATTAAAATTCTGTTTCCAAATTTAGAACCCTGCACTGTATACTTGTTTTCAAAGTCTCCAGCTTCCAGAATAAAGTTTCTGCTGTAAAACAGCTCAAATTTGAGAAAAGGGCTTAGTTCAAACTCTTGATACAGCAGGAGTACAAAGGCAGATAAGAGATCAGGTTAAACTGCATCAATAACTGCATGTTCTAAGGGGCGGTTATTACTGCATCGGTTAAACAAAAAAGGTTCAGGTAAACTCAATAATGCTTAATTAATTGCTGCTGGTAAATTATATGGTTTAATTTTTTTTTTTTAAATCACTGTTATTTTAAAGTACATTTGAACACTCAAACCTGACCCACACCTTCAAAAACAAAGCTTCACTGAAGCAGTCTAAATATTTAAAGTATCCTACAGCAACACTTTTCCAGAACCAGAAATCCAGAGTGACTGTGCCTTCACCTTTTCTCCATCCATGAACCTCTGCTTTTCTGTGAGATTGAGGATTTCCACCGGCACGTCCAACTCAGAGCGCGACTCGTAGGTGATGCTGCCGTCGTCATTACTGACCACGCGACCTTTACGACCGGTCATCTGGGGTGCAGAGAAGGAACAGAACAGTTGGGCCGCATACCAAGAATAAGTCCAACTTCAAAAAACCAACATCAAATAACTGAACTGTTAATACCTCGGCTACGTTTTCGGGCCCTCCCAGTTCATCTATCAGTTCATCCAGAGTGTTAGGAGGCAGATCCTCTGCCAACTTCTCCAGTTGTTCCAGCAGTTCTTTCTTCATTTTCTGGGCAAGTTCCACCGCATCCTGACTTGTCTCACAGCTATCCTGACTCTCTGTCTTGACTTATGAACAAGAAACCAGGTATTCATTAACCTTCAATTAGGACACCAATGCTGCTCGGTCATGCAGTAACATGCCCACCTGTGGCAGATGTGCTGGGGGGTTTGACTGAGGCAGTGAAAGCAGGCCTGGTGGAGCCCAGCCCGGAGGCCAACAAGGCACTTTGAATGGAGTCTGGATCAATGCTCTTCCTCCTTTTCCTCTTTTTCTTCTTCTCTTTGCCTCTTTTTGGTTCTTTTCTGATAAGCCATGGATCTAAGAGGAAAAAACAAAGGCTTGCTGTGAAAACTGAATTTGCAACAAAAACGTCTTAATTCAACAATATTCTTATCTTATTAAACTCACCATCTTCCTCATCGTCATCAGACTCGTCTCTGAAAGGATTGAAATCATCGTCTTCGTCTGCAGAGCTGACAGATTTGAGGCTGTCGTCGCTGTCTTTACCAGACTCTCTCTCCGACTCCTCAGATTCCTCGCTGTCCTCTGAACTCGTACCCGACAGACCACCATGCTTACGGGGCTTTTTTTTCTGCTGCTTTTTTATGTCTGAACCTAGAGAGAATATTACACAACAGAAAAAGAAATTATTGAAATTGAAATGTCAAAAGAGCATAAATAATATTAGACCCTTTTTATTTGTATTACCCTTCCTTTTCTTTCCCTTCTGTTCAGGCTCTGCTGTGCTGTCACTGGGGGAGGTGGTCTTCTTTGCTGAGAGGTCGATACCCAGCAGGCTGTAAAGCTTCTGTCTGTCTGGAGCTGGAAAGTGCTTCTCAATCAGGGACTGCAGCACACCCCTGCAAGAAAAACATTGTTGCTGCAAAATCTGCATTTGTTTGTTTACACTGTTAAAGAAAAGTCATCTTTCGATGGTCCGTACTTTGCTGTTGACACAAAGTCATTGAGTTCTCCTCCTCCTTCCTCCAAGGCCTCCAGTGTTCGTGCTTCACCAGTGGACTGAAGACCAATCACCACACACTGCACAGGAACAGATCCGTCATTTACACACCCATACAACAGCATCTCTGCAGTTCTAATCCGTTTCTCTACTCTCCCAGTGAATGTAAATTAACATGTCTGACTGTTTAACAGGTATTTTGAACACCACATGCACTCACCCCCCTCCTCCTCCCAGTGACCCTTCTGTTTGTTGACTAGGGTCGTTTTACTAATTTTTTACTTTGACTCATTTTGGTTCAATTCCGTTTACAGCAGTAAAGTTACAGAAGTGGCCTCACCTTTCCATTCTGGACCTCCTCTCTGGCCAGCTGGACCACTCGGCGGACTTTGGAAGCAATGCAGAGATATTTAAAGAACCTCTGGTGAGCAGACCAGAACTGCCCCCACATGGACTTCTTCATACGCTGCTCTGCATCCATGAGATTAGCCGCCTGCTGGAACTTCTCCCGTGCACGAACCCACTAAGAAAAAGGAGAAAATTTGTTAACAGCAATCACTAATGTAAGAGCGGAGGGTCTGAAAATGTACTTCATGTCCTTACCAGCCTCACAGACTTGTTGTACATGTTGATGTATTGTTGAGTCAGAGAAACCTCGTCGATCTTGAACGTCACCCCAGTAAAACTCAGTTGTCGCGCAATATACATGCCCCTCAGCTTCATGTCCATGGCTACTATCTCCATGGCGCCAACGCCTCTGTTAGAGGGGAGGAACACACAAATGCAGCTGTTAAAAAGGCCTTCAGATGAATGAACATTTGTTTTTCTTCTACATTTTTGGCATGACCTGCCTACCTGCGCTCCACAGCTTGAATAAAGTTGCCAAATTCTCTGAAGGGCGTTTTATGCCCCCATATGCCCAGCCGGTTCATATACGCCATGTTTCGTGGTTCAGAGGCACCTAGATGATACAGAATTTCACGTTTGCACAGATTCACCAATTTCACAGCTCTGTAGGCTGCAAAACCAAACCATCCATGAGGTCCTATGTTCATGTCTACAAACCTGTAGCACTCGCATACACAACCCGAGCTTTGGGGAGTTTGTTCTGCAGCTCCAACACTGCAAGCCCAGTTTTTGTTGGCTTCGAGGATCCAATAGGACACACATTTTTGGCTTTGTGACACTCATCGTAGACAATCTAAAAACATTTGGTTAAGGAATGTAATTACTTTTCTTAAGAATAATTTCAAAGTCTTTATTTTTTATTTCACCTTTAATGTATTTTTGTTAGTAGATAAATCTACATTTCATTAAGGATACGACTCCATCAAAGTCCTCCCCACACCAGTGAAGGAGCTGCTGAAATCTGGTTTTGTACTTCCCTCCTGATTGGCTCTCTCCTATCAAAGATGAGTAGGTGGCGAAGATCACGCCTTTCTTTACACTCCCATTGTGTTTGGAGGAGATTTTTCCATATTTGAACTGGAAAAAAAAAAAAAAGTTCAGATCAACATTTTTGTGAGTAAAGCTTAAACCTTTTTGTCCCCTCACCATTTCAATGTTTTACCTTATTCAGCGAATGAACCTGGATATTCTTTGCCCCAATGTCCCTTAAATCCCTTTCAGCATCATACTTTAGATCATTTGAGACGCTAAACCTGAACAGAAAACCAAATTATAAGGAAGGGAAACGTATTTAACAAGTCTGTCATCTCCAGCGTTGAATAAAAAGATTAGAGCCATTTACCAAAGTGATCTCTTTCTGCCCAGAAGATAATTCTCATATATGATCCCTGCAATAGTCCGGCCTTTCCCCACACCAGCTCCGTCACCAATCAAGTACGCAGCTCGATCGCTGTTAGGAAGGAATGTCTCATGTTGCTGTGGACAGATGAGAAAGGAAATACAAAATCAAAACTAAAGTATAATTTGAGTTGAATAAAAGTCAACTTTAGAAGCAGCATTTGTTGCATCTCCTCCATTTTAGCGTATGCGTTTCTTTCACAGAGTCCAACTGCCCACCTGAGCTGCATACGTGATGGCTTCCAGCTGCAGTGCAGACAACCACCCATGATCAATGACCTCCTCTGGGATGGACAGTCTGTACCACACATCTGGGGGATTCACGCTGGACAGAGAACTGGTCTCCACCACTGGATCAGGATGCCTCAGGCCGATCTTTACTGCAGGGACAAATTCACCAGTCAGCGGATCACTTCCCGAGGCAGGAGTTCTGACTTGAAAGCCATTGATTAAAGCTGATGCAGGGTCATGTTGTCATCACACATTCCAGACATTTTTCTTGAGGTTTTAATTCCTCACTTATCTCAGTTCTCCAGTTACTAAGTAAATCAGAACAATTACAGACCATCTAGACAAGTATGACTGACCCCTCTTTCCCTCTTCTCATTAAATCTAAGTTATAATAACAGAACGCTCTAACGTGTAAAAATAAACGAAACAAAAAAAAACCCTGCAAACATCACCAGTGACATTCAAACTTACATTTCATTGGCATGTACTCTGCATAGGTCTCTGCGTGACCCAGCTCATCTTCCTCTTCCTCCTCAGGCTCATCCTCTTCTTTCATCCCTGGTAGTTTCTGGAGACACACAGTTATGTTCTGCTACAGCAGCGAATAAGACAAACCATTTAGCAAGATTTTATAACACTTACCAGAGAATGTGAAAAGTTTTGTATTTTAACATCGTCTTTAATCCAGACTCGGGAAGCATCTTTTCCAAACATGTCCTTTTTGATTCCATTGTTGATTTCACCTGAAACACACACAGAAAACAAAGCTGTTACTGTCAATGTCTTTTGCTGGATCCAACTTCTCTGCTCACTTTCTCACCTGGTTGAATCTGCATGATGCCAACACAGTTTAGCACTATACTAGCTGATCTTTTAGGATATTACTATAATGTAAAAGTTAAGTGTAAATATTTGACTTAAATCTTCTTCAAGTATCCACTGTGTAAGACTACTGTCATGGGGGCGAGCTGAGTTTGGACATTAGTTCCTGTTAAATGTAGGGATCAGTCCAGCCACTGTGGCAGCTACATGAAACACAAACTCAGGGTTGGACAATCTTTAAAGACGATGACAGTAAAATTAATTCATTAAATAAATAATTGCCTTGCTCTTTAAATAAAAATAGTGTGGCAGCAGGTAAAACATGGAGAACTGGATAAAATCCAGGACACCCATGAAGAAAGCAAGAGTTAAAAGTGAAAAATGTTTAACAGACAATCTCAAAACAAAGTAAAAAAATAAATACAATTGAAAGACACCACGTCATCAAAGTGCCACATCTGTTTGAATAAAACTATCCACAGAGACTGAGTCAGGAGCCTGAAGAAAGCACAGAAGATGATGGCCACAACATTTAAAAATGCATTTAAAAACTACAGTTATGAAAAACAGTTACGAAAAGCCATGGAAGCTGGAAAATTGTCATATTTGATTATTGTCAAATTGCATAATTTTACACATGTCAGCAGAAGTGGCAGGTAGATTCTCAAATTCACCTGCCACCCAAAAAAGAAAAAAGTGACAAAGATCACACTCAAAAGCCTTGCAACAAATACCTAAAACAGACTTTGAGAAAGTAATAAAAATGTAATTAAACATTCTGAGATGTGAAATCAGTGCTTTTTCAAGACTTGGTTAAGCATAAATCAAAGTGTATGTCTGCCATTCTTGGCACTGCTAAAACATTTACCTGGGCCCGTCGCTGTCGCAGTTGCCACAGGTGGAGCAATATCAGCTGGAGGCTTGAGCTTCATCAGCTCCATCAGGCTGTTGCCCTTTAGACCAACGCTCTTCACATTTCCACTCCGAAGGAGGTCTTTCAACTGAATCTGCTGAGAAAATAAAGTGGAAGAAAAAAGAAAATGTCCTGGAATATTACATTTAGTTTTTATTTTGACATGAAGATACTGAACACCAAAACGACGTTCCAAAAACGTACCTGATCTTTGTTAGAAGGCACTACCGTGGACACTGAAGGAGGAACGTTTGTCGATGAGGGGGTTGAGGAACCTCGTAGTGCCGAATTAGCCACATGGACGACCTTGGTGACCGTTATGGTATGCTTGACCGGGTTGGTAACCGACTGTTTGGTCACAGCTGTTCCCAGCGATGGCAACTGATTTAGCTGATTTAAGACAAACGTGGTGGTTGATGGCTGAGGTTTATGCTGTGTAAAAACATTATAAAATGAGTGGGAAGGTGGCATACTTTCTCTGAAATAGTAATAGATATCATGATCTGCAATGTACCCTGATTGTAACAATAGGAACAGCAGTAGTTGGAGCTTCAGGTCGAACAACCTCCACCGACTCTGCTCCCACACCAACATCCAGGGCGCTGATGGATATTGACTGGAAGAAGGACAGAAATCAGAACTCGAACATTTATACAGTAAGAAATATCAATAAAGGACCCATAGGCTACTGATTATCTTACTTGTTGGGTCATAGGGGGCTGTGCTGCATCCTGAGAGTCAACATCTAACAGCCCAATATCATTTGGGCAAATTCCACTCTCACTTAAAGCAGCAAGAAGTAAATCCTGTCCTGGATCCATCTGCAAGACAAGCAAAGATAACCTTATGACATCAAGTATAGGGTTGACACCATCAGCTTAAAAATAAAAGACAGATTAGAAACTAAAATATTTGGAGACTTATCAAATGTTAAGATTTGCAGCTATTTCATATATGACAGTAAAACAGACACCACAAAGGACTGGACAATGCGTCAACAGTCTTTGCTAAAACTGTTCTTATTTTAGCCAATTTTCTGGCAGTGAACCTAAATGTTTTAGACAAACTGACCAACAATAAGAATAAATCAGCCACAGCACATGCATCCCAATTCAATTCAGAGATCAATTATTAGTTCATATTGTTTTTAGTAAAGATTTTGTGGCTCTAACGTCTTTTACTGAAAACACCTTAATGGGAAAGTGAACACATTTTTTTTTGTTTTAGTTAAAAGCACTATTATGCCATGGTCGGGCATGAGTCTCGATTGTGATATAGCACGATCGCCGTTTGTACAAATGGCATCATCTTGTGACATTATTCACTTGTTTCTTTACTAGTAACATGTAGTTTCAGAAAATCAACACAATGTAAACACTGAAAATCTGTCAAAGCTACTGGCTGTGGATTTTTTGGGGTTTTCAAGCCAGATACAGCACTCTCACATGTCTATCACTCACTACTACTTTGTTTGATACCAACGAGGAAGTATAACATCTACACACCATGCAAGTGTAGCGTACATGCCATCCTCCATATACATGTGCAAATATACTGTGGCCATCCACACCTCTTCCAATTGGCCCAGAGACTAGGACTCATGCCTAGTGCATAGTGCTTGGGCACGGTGCAGGTTGCCAGGTTTGAGTGAACCCTGACTCTATAGGTTCACTTACTTCTTCCTTCAGTACTGACATAAGCTATTATGTGCGTTATTTGCATAAGTACCCTGCGTTTCTTTTTGTACTTTTGATGAAGATCAGCTTATATTTTATGGCAAATTAATGCAGAAAAACTGTTCATTCCAAAGAGTTAGTGTGCTTCTTTTGCCAGTAGGGCTGTGTGCCACTGGCAAGGATCACAGATGTCCCACTATTGGTTTTACAGTATTAATTCCTGTTTGAATGACACCCAGCCATGTGTAGTTACATGTTTTTCTGAGGTTTGTACCAGGTTACGATGTAGGGTCCCCTGCTGCAGCAGACAGAAATCACAAGGCCTTTTTACATTGGTGGAAAACCTGCATTTAACATGCAGAACTAGTGCTGCCCGTCCTTTTTATATTGACTGACGCGGGGTGGCGTGTCAAGCGGCCCCAAGACTCGCCTCCTAGGGTACACTTAACCGCGGGTCAGATCGAATGTAAACAGACCTAATGTGTGGTGACGGGTCGTGGGGGGGATTTGTTGACACATAACCTCAGTACAAACCACCGGGGGAATGTTTTTTCTTTGAATTATTACTATTACAAAAACAAAAAAGAAAACAGCTGATGAGTGTAACAGCAGCAACAAGACATCACACACTAGGGAAGTTTTTACCTGCCGTTGTTTATGTAATAATTGCTCATGGTCATGTTCTGGTCTCTGGAAAGATCCTGGAGACAACTTGTGTTGCAATAGATGCTATATAAATAAAATTGATTGAACTCGCCTTCAGACACGGTGGCAAACAACACTACTTGCTTTTATATTACCCGATGCATATTCATCATTCAGCGATAGTAGCGACATCTAATCTCAAAACACCTAAAGATACTTAAAGCAAGACACTCCTATGATACAGCACAAGTTACATTTATACAAGTTAAATAACACAGGCTGGCCTCAGGGATCTGCATCACTGCCAACACCCCATCTAGTTATTTACATAATATTGGTCCTAATATCTGATGTTATATTACCCACCTTAATGTCAAATGGATGCATCCTGGAAATTAATATCTACTTCACATTACAAGATAGAGATTTTAAACTTAAATATTAGCATGCACAATATTACATCCCAATGACTAGAGACAGATTAAAAGCAGAGGCATGTAAATAAAAACCTAATATTTGCCTACATAGAAAATCCTAGACAGGAGCGGATCTAAGCATTGTTACTTTACAGAAGAAATATAAAGATACTAAAAGACTCACGTGTGTAACACGTGTGTTATCGAGCAGACAACACAATCAAATCCAAAATAAAAGTCTCAAGTAAACGCCGACACATCAACGGGTTAACGCGCAGTTTGTTACCGAACATGTGCTGAGACAGTGGTTATGATTTAATTACAGGTACGCTCCGTTAAAGCGCGAGACTAAACAGGGAAACGAGCTCCGACAAAGTCGTAAAATGTGAAATACTGACCGGTGATCCTGAAACCGTGTCCTTGGAGACACCGACAGCACAATAACGAGAGTTATCCATTTACTAGCGCGGTGCTCAGCAGTCTGATCCTGGTCTGGTTTCAAAGTGACCCAAACCAGGACACGTGTTCGCAACGTCCTGCCTTCAACTTCCTGCTCCCCTAACCCCGCGCAGCGTCCCTCGACTGCTGCTCTGCTTTTTTCATTACATTTATAAAAGTCAGAGTCTACAATTTGACGTCGTTCACCACGAACCGCACGCCCGGGGGATTGTTTTATAAGGCGCTATTTAAGTTTCGCTTTCGGAGTCCCGGAGCAGCCCTGCTGGCCTGGTTGGACCAGGGTGACACAGCTCAGACCTGCTAGCGCACCTGAGGGCTGGAGCGACTCACCCGCGACACGTTCACGTGTTCCAGAGACAAGAACCTCCAAATTACCGGAGACGAAGTTCCAAGTCTTATCGGGAATGGCAGATATCCGTCAGCGCCGGCCGCTACCGACGGAAACACGTCAGCCGCTTTAGTCGCGCATTAAAACCGGTTTCCCCGACAGCACCTGGGCGGTTTACCGCAGGATGTGCGGCAGTTTGCGTGAAGCGGCTTCGGCGCTTTTCGGGAAGTTGAGAGCGAGTTGTTGATAAATGACGTTAGCAAAAACACGCATTGACAATGCGAGTTAAATTCAACACCTCCAGCCGAGTCGCCGTTTCCCCTGGTTTCTCCTGGTTTCCCTTGGCCTCTCCTGGCCTTACCCGCAGCAGCGCAGAACCGGATCAACTATTTTAACGCTCTTTAACCGAGCGCAGCCGCGCGCGCAGCGCCGTCTCGGTAGCACGCTAACGTTAGCAGCCAGCAGACGGAGCTCAAACTCGCTCAGATTAAGCAACAGCTCGCCACGAAGCGGCTCAACGGCGCGGCCCGATGCACGTGCAGGTCGTGTCGACGGCACGGCGCGGCGGGGAACCGAGCCGCGAGCTGTGCCGCAGAGCCGGACTCACCTGACAGCCGGGCGGTTCGGGTTTGTTGTCCTCGCGGCTCCTCCGCGCTCACGCCATCTTTTTTTATCAAACCGCTCCGCCGCATGCTGGTCACGTGACGCGGAGGCGAGACGGCGGCCGCGTTAGCGGCCAAACTTATCCAAGTGCGTCCCCGAGAGCGGCCTTTCCAACAGCTGCGGGACGTCCTTCGACGTCGATGAAGCGACGAAAGCGAGAATTTTGGCATTTCAACAACAATCGAAGAAACGATAAACATAGCAGAGCCAGCGAGCTAATACCCCGTCACGTGACCCCGCCAGGTCTTGGTAGGAAGTGACGATGGACGATTTTTCTTCTTCGTCCTCCTTTTCCTTTTTTACAACTAGTTTATTTCTCCTTTTTGATATAAAAATGTTTCAGTTTTAAAAAACGTTGTCTCATATTTGTGGATTTGTTACTGGTCCTCCTATTTTAGCTCCCTAGTTTTTCAGTTGCATTGTATATGATTGACTCTTCCACCGTAGACAACGTAATAGTGAAAAAATACTTTAAAATGTCCACCATTTGCATATTTATTAATTTATTTTTTCATTACATAATACTTAAAGCGTTAGAGTTCTACCAGGAATACGTACAAACGTACGCGCACACACATACCTTTTATTTATTTATATATATATATATATATATATATATATATATATATATATATATATATATATATATATATATATATATATATATATATATATATATATATATATATTAGGGACTCCAAAACTGCAAAACAGAATTAATTAATGTGGTTTTATGGGACTCTTAATATTATTATTAATATTATTATTAATATTGTCCTCTATTGACTTGAAAGAATAGTACCTTTTAAATCTGACGTAGGAAAAAAACTAATAACACATCAAAGCCCGTGTTGCTACAAATCTTTGGTTTAAAAGTGATTGTTTAAAACTAATATCCCAGCCTCACAACATGTATTTTGTGGGGGGAAAAAACTTATTTTATGTTTTGTTTGTTTGTTGTTTTTTTTTATTTGCATTTAGAGGGTTAGAATTATCAAAATAATTATAGAAACTGTTCTTTAGTGTGTTTGTTTTAAGTCTTTTGTACCTGCCTGAAGTTCAAGCAGACGGTGTCCAGGATCTGATGAGTCCTGCAATATGATTCCAGCTTTCCGGAGGCAGCAGAAACTGCAAAGTTCTTGAGGAGAGTGGCGCAGACAGGAATGTATTGATTCATAAATCACATATAAATGTATAATTTTTATGTGATTTATTAGATGCTGCAGCAACTTATTTAAGTTCCTTCATTTGTGACAGTAACACTGCGCTCCAGTTACTGCTGAGGAGAGAGAACACACAGTTCAAATTGCAGTTTGTATCATCATCATCATCATCACTATTCAAATAATTGTAAAATCTGGCAGCTATGTCAGTTTGTGTACCTGATGTGGTGTAACTTCTCAGCCCGCATGTCCACGTGGCCTCCACCTGGATTAAACGTGGGTTGCTTGGGTAGCGGGTGGGCTTGTAATGAGCAAATGGCATAGGTCCCTCATAGTTTTAATGTTATTCACCTCAAAAGGGAAGCCTACAGGACACAAGTGGACTGGGAATTTGCTAAGAAAGGCCCCGCTCCTTGTCCAGATCCCATACAGGTTCATTAACATGCCATGCATTATAAACTTAACGAGCCTCAGCTAAAATCCGGGTAGATCCCACTCAGGGTCTGTTTGGGTAAAGACAGGTAGAGCCACCATGGAACCTGCAGACAAACCAACTCCATCTACTTTCCAGACCACTTTTAGTTCATGTGGAGCTCACGTATAAATGCTGGCTGGGCTCAAGTCTCATAAAGCTCATGGAAAAAATAAAAAAGATTTGCACACACATGCATACATAAGAACGTACAAGAAAAAGAGGTTTCTGACTTCATAAACTTTTTAACAGTATTACTGACATGAGAGAAGAAGAAGTTGTTGCTTTATAAACTCACAAATTTGCAAGAAGACGTTTTCTGATCAAAGCACAGACGATACAAATTCGGCATAAGTTAAGTCTTTCAGAGTTAAGTACTTAAATGTGTTTATTTAGGCGGCTACGAATGAAGACAGTTGATTTTAGTTCTCCCTGGATCCTGTTGGCTGACCTTGACCTTGTAGCTTGGGGGACCGCTAGAGTCCACATGAACCTGCATACTCCGCTTAAAGGAAGAAACCTCTAAGATATAACAATAGCACTTAACCATCTTAAATACATTTAGTCATACTGCACAAATTTAAACAAAAATAGATTTAAAACTTTAATTTAAATGTTTTATTTTTCATCAGTTTATTATGGAAACTCAGTGTGACTCTAAATGCTTGGGATACTGTAGTTAATTATTATTGTCAACTACAAGCACAAACGTTTATTTTAGTTGTCTCTAAATATTCTTTAAGGAACCTTTTTATATGTTTTTGTATTGTCACACTTTGGGACCTTTATTGTGTTTTGCAGATTAAATCTGTTTTTGGTGTAAACCAAAGGTGTCACACTCTGTTTCATCAATATCAGCATTATATTTAGTGTTAAAGGGCCAGTTGTACGAGAACGACAAGACTACTTAAATATATCTACTTTTTTCTTTAACTGTTATTATTATAGTCTACTTCTAAGTCTGAGTCTATAGCACATAATTATCTGTCCAGCATGTATCTCTGCCTTTTGCATGAAGAGAGCTGGGATAGGCTCCAGCAGATCTTTGTGACCTTAAGTAGAAATAAGTAGCTATACATAATGAAAGGATGGATGGGTGGATATTACATAAATGCTTCTGCTTTTAACTATTAATAATAGATATAAATTCATTACTATTGCAGACATGTAGAAGACAAATTGACTCTCAGGCCACTGAAAATATATCGGCTTGTCCCTATTAGTCAGAAGATATTTTTTTGCATCCCTTCTGTATTTAAATTGCCTTCCTTCTTCATAGGTTTTTATTTTCTTGAACATTTCAGTTTCAAATCAATGACTTAACCACAAGACTGTAGGAAATAACATGATTTAAGACACTGTCATTCCGTGGGTAGATGCCATCATGGTACAGATAACAAAATCAATATGTATTATGGGAGATGTCATTAGGGTCTATAATAGAAATGCATCGTAAGTAGATATTTATTTATTTTTTAATGTTCTTGTGTGCTAGATGAAATAAAGTGGTGGGCCAGATATGACAAATGTAAACGGCTAGTAGTTCAAATGTAATTGTATTAAAAACAAAAAAAGAAAACGTTAAAGAACGTTTACATTTGCACTATCAGAAAATAAAACAAAGAAAGGGTCCTTGTGGTGGTTAATTAAGACGAAAGGCTCCGGTGTTCAGTGTAGGACAGACGCCAGCGGCCGCCGGTAGGCGGCGCTGCTGCTTCTCCACCTGCCAGCGGCCGCCGGCAGGCGGCGCTGCTGCTCCTCCCATTCATTTGTACACAGAAACATGGTGGACCGGAGCTGCCTGTAGTCGGGAGACATCGCAGGTTCGGCTCCGCGGAAGGACCCGTCCGGGCAGGAGGGCGCAGCCTGGCCAAACAGGCGAAGTGGACCCTCTCACCGGCAAGGCGAGCTCCAGCTTTTGCTTATTTTCCTTCGAACAAGAAGCGAAGAGACCAAAATAAAGTGGGACATGAGCGGGGTAAGTTTGCTGGTTAAGAGGTGAAACAAAGCACAAAAGTGGAGAAACGGCGAGCTTCACTGGCGCGCTCGTCTGACACAGGTCCTGCGGGAGGTGACACAGGTCCTGCGGGAGGTGACACAGGTCCTGCGGGAGGTGACGCAGCTGCCGAGCGGCGTGTCTGCTGAGAGTTGGTCGTTTACGAGCTTCCGACCGGAGCCTTCGTGTGAGAGCTAATGCTAAGCTAGAGACGACGCTGCGCGTAGCCGTCAGGACGTGAACGCATTCGCTGCGCTGAAGAGGCCGAAATACGGACGTATATTTCTGTTAGGGCTTATATGTGCAATTAAACAACGCGTGTGTGTTTGATTTTTAACGCAGCTGAGCTTTAAACGGTGGCTGAAGAGGCCTGCGTCTGCTCTGGGTTTAAAGGGACTGATGGGGCAGCTGGAGGCAACATTCAAGTGGGTGTGGCTCCAGCGTGGTCCCTGCCCCGAGCCCCGCCCACACGACAGGCGTAAACACTAACACGTCCCTGATTTACAAAATAAACTTAAGAGACTATTCTTTTTTGGGAGTAATCTCTTTTGCTTATTTGTATGACTGTCAGAGGTCATTTTGAAAATTCAGAATAATAATCTTTTTTCTTTAACAAATCCGCGGATATTTTGTGGCAGATCTTTTGCCGTATGAACTTCAGTAACAGTGTCCATTAGTTGTTTCCATTACAGTTTTTTCCAAAAAGAAAAGCAAGAGTCTGAATTTGCAATAAAGGAACCACTGCAGACGGTCGGTGGTTCTGTTGAATGGTGTTATACAAATAAGCATAATTCTCATAATTCTCCATATTTTGTCCCATGAGACTTCTTATCAAAACAACAAAAATGAAAATCTCAGCGTTTAAGAAGATGAACTAAAAACATCTCTAGCCTGTTTAGCCATCTCTAGACAAATAATTGTGATTGCCACAGCTGCTGTTGTGAAAATGATGAGCATATAATCAATCAAACGATTATTCAGAGACGAGCAGTGTTGTAGCTCAGCTAAACCGTGTTAATGAGGCTAAAAAACTCTGGAAACTAGATTTTGATGACCTAAACTTGACTGACCACGTCACATCCAGCACATCCTGTAATCATCCTGTCGGAGATTACAGGGTTTTCTTTGCCATATTTGGGTTTTACACAAATCTAGAGGTGATGGAAACGCAGTTACTGAATATCAGTTCCATGTGGACACCAGGTTGGACACCTGTAGCTTTCAGCTTCATTAAAATATATAAAAAGATCCTGAACTGTCATCTGTTTCATGGAGTTTTGTTTAAAGCAGGTCCATGTGAGGAGGACCTGGTCAGCTAGACCTGCAGATCTGTTGAGCAGCATGGATCTAGAACCAGGAACAAAGAGATGGTTGAGGTTCTGAGGTATCCCAGTTAGTACAAATGAGTCTGAATGTTGGATAGAATTAATTAAATGGTATCTAACTTTTTTTTTATTAATCTCCTGCTGTGATACAAGCTGGTAAATTAAAGGGTTTTGTGTCTGAAAGCTGTACCGGCTGGAGTTTTTAAGTTCATACAGTTTCTGGCAGTCTTAGCGAAATGTCTGTGAAAGGACTTTGTCGAAATACTACAGTGTTGTAGTACGACGGTCCCCTTTTCACATACATGGTGATGCACTGAGGGCAATGAGGTTTCCAAGTAACACGTCAACACGTGCAGCATCACCTCCCAGCAGACGTGGCTGTGTGGACACTTGGTCTTTTCTGTCATCTTGTCTTCAGCTTCTTCTGATCTTCACCAGACATAAGTCAGCTTGTGTAGCCTGAAAAAGACTCTGATGCTCTGAAGCATGTTCCTGCTGGCTTTAAAGATAAAAAAATAATTTTCAAGGTTTGTTCTTTAATGAATATAAAGAGCGGTTAACATTGATTAACATGCACAAGGATAAACTTGGGAGTTTATAAATGAAGATGCATCATTTCAAAGTCACAACAGTAACTGAGATGAGCGACACTTTTTGAAGTCTGCACTTCCATTAACCTCATTTAAGATTATTCCCACGATGCTCTTCTGAGGACTTCTTCTGGGCTTTTGTGGGTCATCGATATGAGGAACTACTGCACTTTGCTTTTGCAGGACATTGTTTGCAGCAGTCATCCAGTGACTGTGTTGGGCGGCACCAAGTCCATATCAGCGGTTCACACTGAGAAGACCCTCAGGCCGACGCCGGAGGGGAGGACTGATGCTCAGAGGCAGGCCGAGGGTGAGTATCTGGCGTCCCGCTCAGGAGAGCCGTTCCATGTTTGAATGCACCACGGGAGAGCAAACGGACGGCTGTTGGTTTTAAATCCTCCTTTGTTATGTAAGACTCTGGCGACGGGAGCTGGAAGGATGAGAGTCTCTCCTCCTGTTCCCCTCCTGTTCTCCTCCCAGGCAGGGCGGCAGACACGGAGAGCAGCGACCGCCAGCGTTCGCCCCGCCGGTCGGACGAGCAGCCGCCACCTCCGCAGCTCCACCCCGCTCAGACCTGCCGTCGTTCCCCTCACGAGCTGCTCCTGCCGTTCGGAAAAGGCTTGTCCAACGCTCCCCTCCTGACCAACACGCTCCACAGGAGAGGAGCTCGGGCCAACGTCAAGGGAAAGAAATCGGCCCGGAGAAGGTACGCACGTCCCGGTTACTCACGCACTTTTCACGCTGTGCCTTCAAACGAGTCCCGCGTGCTGCGTGTGGCAGACGATCTGACGGGACTGAAGACCGCCAGCTGTCACGGCGGTCACGACGGTCACGACGCCCGTTTTACCCGTGACTGCTTAGCCGGACCGATGAACCTTCATGTGTTACTTTAATCCAAAAGTACATATTTACACATGATGCCACACTTCAGTGCCTTTATAATAAACCTAATTTTATATTTAATATTACTTTAAAATATATTTATGCAATAATACTTTATTTATTTATCCATGAAAAGAAAATATGTCATTTTAAATGATAAAAAATCTAAATAAAAATATAATTACAGTTTTATTAAATACAGAACTAAATAACTAAATTATTTTAATATAATAGAAAAAAAAAGAAATAAAATAGGAAATGATTTTAATGCAAGAATACAATCAGATCAGTTAAAAAAATCAGCACTTATTTACACATCTTAAGATGGATACCTAAATAAAGTAGGCATTATACAAATTTAAACTTAAAATAACTTTAAAGACACTTTTTAAAGTTTTTAACTAGACTTGGAAAAAAGCAGCAGGACATTTGAACTGGTTTGAACCGTTTAATGAAATGATGCTCTCAGACTGATGCTGATTAAATGCGCATAAGTAACATATCTACTCAGATTAATGGCTGCAGCTCCACTTCTGTGACTGAGCACAACATCCTTTAATCACAACTAATTTAATCATAAAGGTACTTAAGAGGTCCCCTGTCCCGGATCTTGTTTCAGGTTTCACCTGGATGCTCTGAATCCAGCTTCCTCTTCAGCTGATGTTTAACTTTAACTCTTGTAACAAGCAACAAGATCGCCGCTGGGAAGCTAAACATGACGCTGTAAATGTCAAATCTCTGTGAAGTTACGTTTAGTAACTTTGACTATTGTAATAGTTGGGACGGCCGTAACGTTCATGTGGGGTTTTTCTCTTTTTTCCTCACCGCAGGGCAGATGGTAAAAACTCTCAAAACCGGAAAGTTACTGACTTTTATCCAATAAGACGAAGCTCAAGAAGAAGTAAGACAGAACTCAAGGTAAGACGACAACCTTCATCTTCTTGAGTACTGAAACGTGGACCGGGTAGTTGCAGCTCAAACGTCCTAAACCTTTAGAGTTTTTTTAATTGAAATTTAAGCTGTTCAAAGTCCGCTGAACAGCTCTGGTGCGGGTGGCGTGTTTTGAAACTTTTAACCAGAAGTGTAGACAGTTACTGTCATTAAAACGAATAAAAAAGACGTGATGAAAATGTACAGAACAAACATTGGGAACCATGTCAATCACAGTTAGGACTTTTTAGGTAGGCGGACTCAGGTTCTGCTGACTTCTGACCATAAATAATTAATAATAATTACTTTAAATTAATTCCGATCAAATCTGTCCAAAGATCCTCATTGAAAGTGTCGCTACTGAAACAACTTCTAAACCCAGCGCTGGTTGAGCTGAAACTGGGACTAGCAGAGCTCGGCGGTGCGGCTTGGGGACGCGACCCGCCGCGACGCAACGCGACGGGTCCTGACAGGTCGTGACGGGTCGTGCCGTGACGGGTCGTGACAGGTCGTGACGAGTCGTGACGGGTCGTGACAGGTCGTGACGGGTCATGCCGTGACGGGTCGTGCCGTGGCGGGTCGTGTCGTGACGGGTCGTGCCGTGGCGGGTCGTGTCGTGACGGGTCGTATCGTGACGTGCCGTGACGGGTCGTATCGTGACGTGCCGTGACGGGTCGTGCCGTGACGGGTCGTGACAGGTCGTGACAGGTCGTGACAGGTCGTGACAGGTCGTGACAGGTCGTGACGGGTCGTGCCGTGACGAGTCGTGACGGGTCGTGCCGTGACGTGCCGTGACGAGTCGTGACGGGTCGTGACGGGTCGTGCCGTGACGGGTCGTGACAGGTCGTGACGAGTCGTGACAGGTCGTGACGGGTCGTGACGGGTCGTGACGGGTCGTGACGGGTCGTGACGGGTCGTGCCGTGACGTGCCGTGACGTGCCGTGACGAGTCGTGACGGGTCGTGACGGGTCGTGCCGTGGCGTGCCGTGGTCCTTCTAAGCACATCCGGGTTTCTCCGTTACCATAAATGGAAACGTTGAGAAACATAACGTCACTGATGTGACAACAGCTTTCCAGAACCAGACAAGACGGCGTTTTCACACGATTGAGCTCGTGTTGTAACTTCAGGGTTGGGGTTGTCCTTGTCGGGGTTTCTGTGATTGTTAAGAGTCTGTGTTGCTGATGTCCTCGTTTTTGTTACCAGTGTGAACAAAAGAAGCTCATAGACGATCTCATCACCAGTGGAATAGAGGATGGAATGGAGGTACGTCTGAACCGCAGCCCCACTAAACGCTCGCCGTTTGCTCACGCGGCAGACTGTGTTTTATGTTTCCTTAAAGAAACCACATTCCCAGTCGACGAGGATTCCCGTCCTTTCATCTCTCTGAGTTAATTTAGGAAGGAAAAGTTCAGTCTTTCTTTGTTCCATTACAAACCTCAGTATCTTTGATTGCAGTTATTATACATTTGATTTTATACAATCTAATACTTGATTATAGATTGCTAAATCAATTTCTTGACTGTGTTTAAGAGTTTTGAGGACGTAAATCTGAGAGGGGGAAACGGGGACAAACCAACATACGTACGGATGTTGAATCAGCTCTGCTCCGTAGGTGCAGCATATAGAAGGAAAGGGGAGGGCCGTGTTCGCCACTCGCCGTTTCCAGAAAGGCGATTACGTGGTGGAGTATCACGGAGACCTGCTGCAGATCACCGACGCCAAGCAGAGGGAGGCCGAATACGCTCAGAACCCCGCCACCGGCTGCTACATGTACTACTTCCAGTACCTCTGCAAAACTTACTGGTAGGATCAAGACTGCAGTGTTTTATTCTGCTGGAAAAAAGGATCCTGTTCAACACGAGTGTTTATATTTTACTTTCCACTTCTGGAAGTTAAAATGACTTTGCAGTAGAGGCGGTGGTTTGTCTGCCGGGAACGCTTGTGTCTTAGCAGCTGGTTTTCAGGGAGCCGGACATCCGAGTGGACGCGTTTAAGTCGTCAAAAGTCGTGCGAGTCCTTCAGAAGTCGGCTTAACGTGTAAAGAGCAGTTTGAAGCAAACGTCCACGCCTGCTTCATGTAAAAATGACGACGGCCAGAGTGGTCGTAGACGTGGAAATGAAACCGCATCTTCGTTGCAGAACGTGACTCAGTGGAAAGTTGAGTAATTTAAACACTTCGGTTTCACTGTGTCGCGACTGACGGAGACGTGGTTGGCGTTCGTCGGGCTGCAGTGAGCCGGACGTTCCTGCAGACACGAAACTGCACAGACAAACCAAGGACAGAACCAAGCTTCGGTCTTTACCGGCCGGCTCGGAGTCGTCTCAGTTCAGGAGCCCACATCGGTTTTAATCTCTCAGGACATTCCTGCCGTAGTCCGAGGACGGAAAACTATCTTGAGCAAACATGAAATGTTTGAATAAGTCTGACAAAGCTGACGAAGTCCTGAGCTGAGCCTCGATTCTGTCGTCCGGGTGGATTTCAGAGAGGCGCCGGTCCCCAAAAAGAGGGTCTAGATTTTTGTGACCGCCTTCACCGGTCACCGTCTCGGCCTCAGGTAAAGCTACAGTCCTTTTGGAAAAATGTGCACGTTTGTGCGAGAAAAGGACGGTTAATTTGCCACAGTCTGAGGTTTAAACTGCACCGTCTTTTTATTAAATACATTTCCTCGATTTGGGTCGCGGCTCGTCATCGAGGGGTGATGATGGGTCCGGGACCCGTTCCGGAGCACTGGTCTGAACATTCGTCCTTCTCTAAGAGATCTACGAAAGACCGGATAAATCTCCGGAGCTCTGCAGTGAATCTGAACGGAAGTGGCTGTGGAAGTGGATTATTGTTGTCGTCGTTCTGACTGCGGCCCGGTGATGCTGGTGATGTTTGCTTCGTTCCTCTGTTGTGGAAAAAATCGTCGGTGGAAGAAAGAATAAAAGTCTACTGTCTTCGTACACTCGTTTATTTGAAATCGACTGGAATAAACAGAGTGGAGGTTCTGCAGAAATCCTCCCGTTAAATGAAGAGAGGCATCTTTTATACAGAAGGCACGACTTTCAAGATAAAGGTATATGCATTAAAAAGGCTCTTGCGCTTTACAGTGAGGGCGCGCTCATTTCATGACAAAAAAGAGGGGTTTGGCTGGGTGACGGGTGCGCGCTTATTTCATGACGGGGGAGTTTGCTCCGCGTCTGGAGTGCGCACAGTTCATAACAAAGGCTTTTGCTCCGTGTCCGGAGCGCGCACAGAGGGAGCATATGTTCCACGTCTGGGCGTACCTGTTTTCGTGACAAAGAGATATGCATTTTACACTAGACGTGTCTTCTGGCCGGCAGTCCTTGTGGCGACGTTCTTTTGTTCACGTCGCCAATAGTACGGAGAAGGTGTCGTTTATCAGGCTGGAGTCGGGATGTGAAGTGGTGTGTGGGGAAGGGGGAGCGTCTGAGAGCTGCATCCAAGGAATTATAAAGAAAGTAAGGAATGTAATATAAGAATTCCACTACACCTCAACTCTACTATAACCTGAAATATCCGATTTATTTTGCTTCCTTTTTTGATCAGATTCACGTTGTACACGCTGACATGAGCACATTTTAAACTGGGCGTGATTTTCATCTTTAGGCGAGTTTGTGTTTCAGTGTAACTGACGTCTGATCGTTGCGTTCTTTGGTTCGACAGCGTGGACGCCACCAAAGAGACGGGTCGACTGGGCCGGCTCATCAATCACAGTAAAAACGGGAACTGCCAAACCAAACTCCACGACATCAACGGCATCCCGCACCTCATCCTGGTCGCCTCCCGAGACATCGACAAGGGCGAGGAGTTGCTGTACGACTACGGAGACCGCAGCAGGGCGTCCATCGCCGCTCACCCGTGGCTCAAATACTGACGGGAGGCTCCTCGCACAAGTAAAGGGAAGCGTTCAGTACCACTCGTGTCCTTGTTCACTCGTGTACTAAACGCCGCAGGGTTGATGTGACGGGGCGAAAGCTCGCCAGGTACCGGCCGCATCTCCAATGAGGTCCGTCTGCGGCGTCAGAGGACGTCTGTATTTTATTTAATTTATTTGCAGCTCATTTATTTTGTACATTTGTACTTCGGACAGACCGAGGCCTCTCCGGCATGCAGGCTGCACTTTTATACTGCGTTTTTTTACCAGTCGTTACGAGTCGTTATGAGTAGCAACACGCCAGCGGCCCTTTGGTTCAGCAGAGCTATGAGATGCAAGTTACAAGCTTTTTTTTAGGAAATGTCCTCGGCTCAAGTGGATGTCCGTCTCCGGAACAGGGGAGCCGGCGGCGGGCGCGGAGCCGGCGGCGGGCGCGGAGCCGGCGGCGGGCGCGGAGCCGGCGGCGGGCGCGGAGCCGGCGGCGGGCTCCTCTGGATGAAATCGTTGACGTGAAACGAGCTTGTGTTGAGCTGACAAACTCGGATATTACTTGTACGAATATATATATTTTTTGTTTTACTAGGATATATTGTATTTTTTAATATTTTCATGAAGCTTTCGTTGGAATTCTGATGTCGTTTCTGCAAACACCTGCAGGACTTTCTGCTGAATCTGCTCAAATACAAATGTATGTGAAGATTTGTTTGATTAAATATCTACAGATTTCCAGAAAATAGTTTGAATATCTGCATAAGTTTAAACTGGCTCATTGAGGATCATCCCGCCACTGAAATTCAGCGCTCCGTTACGGTACGGTTTTACACATGTGGGTTGGTAGTTTTGGACCCGGGGCTGTGTGGGGTTACCGTTTTGGGTTTTGTTTTTTTATGACGGTTTATCTCGCACCGTGACTGCGTTAAAGTCGTTCTGAGAAACGGGATCCAAAAACCCCGTTTTTATCGACTCAAGCTTCGACACAGACCACACATCTTCAGCTTAACAAACAAAAAATACTTTCACAAGGGTTTTATCTTAAATAATGACTGAAGTTGAATTTCTCTTTTAAACTTGAGAGCAAACTAAAAACTACTTTTACTGAGTGTAAAAGTCAGTAATAACATTACCGACTCTAAACCTTTAGACATTTACTCCAGAAATGTATAAAAACGAGGAATAAGAGAAGTAACATGAATTATGGTCACAGTTTAAAGGGAAATGCCAACATTTTGGGAATAATCGTGTTTGCCATCAACTCCTTGAGCAGGTAAACGCTGCAGGAAGTGGATGACCTGGACAGGCACGTGCGTTCTCTTTGCAGAAACTCTCTGGTCAAATGGGTCAGTGGTACCCCTCCCAGACACGCCCATTTCCTCCCGTGCACAACGTACCAAACCAATCGCTACACGGTGGAGGCGGGCTTTATGCAATGACTCATTGAACAAACACAAGTGGTGGTTTTCTTTCTCTTTGTGGAGCTGATGTTCGTGAATCTGACCTGACCCAGCGGAATCAAAGCCACGCCCTGCCGGACGTGATGGCTGCGTCACTTCACCTGCCACCCGTCGCTCTGGTGCAATCGGGACTCGCCGGATCACGCGGCAGTTTTCCGTTCTCTCTCCGGAGTCGTCTCGTCTTCAGATTAGTTTCTCGCGCTGGTTCAGCCCAGCTGAGATGACGGCGTTCTTCCTTCTGATTTATTTCCACTATCCACTTCCTCCTGTTACATTTCACGGAAAGTTTCGTCCCAGCAGACCGGGGTCGCCGCCACCCCTTCAGCAGGACTGTCTTTATTTCCTGGTGTGTAGCAGCACGTTGAACTTTCACGCAGAGTAACCGCCAACGTGCGCTGCATCCTGGAGCTTTTCCTTCGTTGAGGTGACCGGTCCAGGACCAGTCCAGGACCGGTCCAGGACCGGTCCAGGACCAGTTGTTCCTCGCCTGTCTTCCAAGGCATCGTTCCATCTTTACGGTTGAACTTGTTTCTTGGCGTCCAGAACCACGTGAACATGTGATAATGACGTTTAACTTTAACGACTACGTCTTTAACCAGTCAACTAAATTAAATGTAGATTCTTTGCTTCCACTAGTCGGGCTGCTCTGACGGGTCTAACTGGAACCTAAGTACTGGTTCTTGCTTTTTGTCCTTTCTTCTGGCGTCTTTTTCATTTGTACGTAGTTTAATAAATGAATCATGACTGAGATGCATTAAAGTAGGTTTAAATGTGCACATTTGCAGGGATCTTTATGGTCGCAGCACCTTGCTGGTGAGAGGTTTGAGCCGAGCCGAACTTAATCACAGTAATGTTTTCTCTCCTATAAACTTTGTACGTGAAACTTGAAGAGCTAAACGCCCAAATGTGTCTAGTTATTCGTTTTTTTCACTCGTTCGTAGCAGCCTGAGAGTTGAATCAAACGTGAATCCTGTTTAAATCGTCACACAAGCCACTGTCATTAAAGAGGGACTTTTTATTTTGGGTAATTTAGTTTTTTTTACTAAATGTACACAAATGAACAATTTCAGGAGGCGTCTCCAGGTTCTCCCTCAGTAGCATCGTCACCCGCGTGAAACCGTCTCATACAAGGCTTTCCAACAAACACGTTACAGTTTGAATTATAACTATCGCAATAAATATCTGAGGGGCAAAAAGAAGTTTGCTGTTGAAGCACTAAGTGAACCTCAGTGATCGGTTTTAGACATTGTGAATAAAGTTGTAATATGCAAACAACATGACTGAGTATGTGGTTTGTTCTTAACGGAGAGAAATCATTTTTACTTTCGTATTACTTGGATGAAGTGCTCGAGTTTTATGAAAAGACTGCATTAAATGTGTCTCAATGTAAAGGTAAAAAAATAAGTATTAAAAGCTGTAGTATGTGGCAGCACCTTGTCTGACCACACGGGGGTGGTGCCCCGCCACGGTCCTGTGCCTCAGCATCACAGTTCGGTTTCTGGTTTCTGAAGCCCGTTTTTCTTCCTACGAGGTGCAGCCATGTTGCCCAGGAAGCCGATGGAAACAACCACTGAATGTCAAAGTTGGCTGAACCCCACCAAAATACCTGCATCATTATTAGAAATAAATGTACTGCTGTATATAAACTCTCCTGGTGTGGTACAAAAATAGTTGTCATGGATGTGAAATCGAAGGAGACCAAAGTGGTTTTTTGAACCAGACTGTAAATATGTTTATTTCGGCTCTAAAGTCGGACAGTTTAACATGATCAGTGGAGATGAGCTCGCTTTTGCAGCCTCTAGCGGCCAGTCGAGGAACTGCAGCGAGTCTTGCTTCCACGTGAGACAGTTGGGCCTGGGGTGAGACCCAGTGAAGCACATCTCGTGTGTCGAGGTGGTATCGGAGCGTTTCGGACCGTCTCCACTCGCGACTCGCGTCACCAAGAGCAGAAAAACTGCAGGTGAACAAACCACCGATGAAACCAAGTGGCATTTCAGCAGAAACGCCGCGCCGCTGGAGGTGTCATGATGAGTGACGTCTGTGCTCATTTTTACCGCCGCTGGACGCCTGGCGGGAAAAGCTGAAGAACGTATTGTAAAGAAGTCGAAACGTTTCTCTGGTGAAGTTATTTTTAAAAACACTGTGTGATTATATTTAAATCAAACGATAAACAAAACCAGAGACACTTTTGCACCTTTGTAGCAGTTTATTTATGGTACAATGAACAAACATGCCTAAAAAAAGCAGATAAAAACAAAACAGACTGTTTTTACTTTACTTTTATTACTGAAGCTGAGAGCGCTGATCCGTTCATGCCTCTTCATCCACCTTTAATGGGGTTCAGACGGTGGAAATGAAAAGGGTGGCGTGAGAACTCTGCGTTGACCCGTTTCCCTTTAAAAGTTTCATTACATAATGTTTCGTGCCAGAACTCCGCAGGTCCCTTTGCCGTCGCCCACCATCCACGCGTTGACGCTCACTTCATGTGATGTTATGTGAAACGGTGGCTTCGACACACTTACACACCTTTATCCTCGTTACAGCGTTGTCATTTCATCTCTCCAGAGGAGGCGAATTCAAAATAAAGTGCCACAACCGTCTAAATGCAGCGCGTCTGAGCCGAAGACGCCACTTTAGACACTTCATGTAGCACTACCAGGTCTGACCACACGGGGGCTCGCACCTCTGCCGCCATCAGTGGGAACTAAGAATCGTTATCGTTAGTTTACTGCTAATCAATACCTCTCAATACGCTTGTCAATACAGGTCTATAATTTGGATTAGTAAAGTTATAACATGAAAAATGTATTTACATTTTCCCAAATTTGGCATTTTATTACTTTACACTTCTCAGAAGCGTAGAAAATAGGTGATTGTAAATATGTGAATAGAATGTGATAAATGTGATCAGATCAGAACGTTTTGTGATTTAAGATGATTTTGGAACTAAAGACTCATTTTTACAACAGGTGCTGATGGTTTAGACACCATGGACACAAGACGCTCACGTGCATGCCAGACGTCGAGTTCACTTCAGTATCATTTGAGGCGGTAAAATTAAATGTTCTTCAGTTTAGAAACTGTACTCTGGTAGTGACCCGGTTAGGTGCTCAGTACTTGCGCCTCGTGGGGACATTGCGGCGTGTCCGTAATGCCACTGCACTTCGTTACACCCGAGGCTGACGAGCTTTTCTCGTGTTGTGCTGCCACCATGTGGCCAGGACTGGTACTGCCACATAGAGCGGCTCTAAAGCAGAAGCAGGAACTCAACTGACATTTCCTTGACCATTTTCCTGAACAATACGAAACATTTTACTACAAGTTTGTGGTTTTGAACTGTTTTCAGTTGAAGTTTTGAACCTTGTTTACACGTGAGGCCTTTTATAAACGATGCATGAAAGCACAAGTTCCAGTTACGTTCATTCATAATAGTGTATTTTGTACATGATATGTGCAAAACGTAGCAGATATTTGGGTTTGTTAAAGCTGGTTTGCATGTTCTTGATTTTAATGGAACTACACGGCGCGCTGCAGGCTGCGAGGTCTGAGCGTTACAAATAAACGGTTTAGTCGAGTCCAGTTTCAGCTGGTGATACTGACGCAACACTGCTCAAACTTAAAAACCATGCAGCAGGAGTCATTTATACATTTATTTATCACTGAAGATTCTGTTTATTTTGTTACCATTTTAAAGAAAAGGAAAATGTTTCTTTTGTGGAATCCCATTTCTGCCCAGAAAAGGCGAGTAAGACCTTAAAAACGTGATTTCATGTCTAAATTACATGAAAGAAACTCCGAATTGTGTCGATTCTGCGACACGGTTAATCAGTAGTGAAATGAGTGAGAGACAGAAGTTTTTCTAATTCTCAATTATTGCCACGGCGCCCCCTGCTGGTACTAATAACCCGGTTTCTTCTCTGCCGGCGCTTTGCAGGGCTTTTAACCCACATGTCCTGTACTACACCTACACACTAGTACTGAGTGTGTACCGCACATACTGCTCCGGAGGTTGTTACACAGTTCACACTGTAAAAAACAACTCTGAGATGACTTATTAACTGACCAAGTATCTTTTTTTGTTTAAACGGGCATAAAACAGCACATCGATGATGTGCAGCGGGCACCGCGGAGACGGTCAGTAAACATCCTCAGCTGTAGTGACTCGCTCTTTGATGGGATTCAGTAAAAGAGCTAAACTGGAACTTCCGTCCATAAGCTGAACACCATCTGGGCATTGTTTGCAAAGGCAATTTGCAAATTGTTCGTATACTACATACTAAATTTACAAAATCAGTATGCGTTAGTAGTAAGCATACAGTTTGGGAAACAGCTAGTTTTGGTCTTGCCTCATCTTTTGTTACTGCTGTTTGCAGAAACAGGCTTCCACGTGTTAAAGCCACCCTATGTTGCAACGCCACATCTGACCACATGGGGGCATAAAGCTCAGCCTTCGTGACTAAAGAGCCACTGATGAAGTAGTCGTGTGTTGCGCCGTGACCTTTGTCCAATTGCAGGTGAACTCGGGGCTGACACTTGAACCTTGATGTGGTGCGATGCCCCCTTGTGGTCAGAAATGGTTTTGCTGCAGATTTTTCGCATCTTTAGGATTTATCTTGTTCTCTGAGCAGCTTTAATTTGTGATTTCATGCAACATTTTCTGAGCAGGCCTCGATCAGATTTACAGAATTGCAGTGTTTCACTTTGATAAATGCTGGTGTTGACAGGACATAAATACTGTATACAATAAATTAATGGGACATAAAAGTTATTAAAAAGCTTGTAGGTTTGCCCTTTAGACTAAAATCAAATCTCCACTCACTTTCACTCCGTTTACTCTGCACTCATCTACGTTTTACTTTCCATCCTTCACCGTCTCCTCTGCAAACAAATCCTGTGGAAACCACAACACTTCCTTCACTTTTTCCAAATCCACTTTCCTCTCTGAGACCTCCGAACTGAAGCACATGACGTTTCGGGGAGTCGCTCGTGGGCGTCTGGTGCTCGGTGGACGTGGAGTGTCGCGTGTCGTAAGTCCACTGCGGAGGCTACATGTGCTGCAAGGCCTCCTCGGCTTGTTCTGTGAACACGCCGTCTTTTCCGGGCCACGAGCCAAAGCTGGTGTTGAACTGCGAGCTGCGGTGTTTGTCACGTGAGAAGAAACTAAACCTGGAGAGAAGAGAGGTGAGAGAAGACGGGCTGTGGTTCACCATAACGTCACGTAGGTGAGGTTTCCACCCCATAAAACATGTGAAGCAGAGTTAAAGTCGCTCGATGTAGCAACGCCACTTCTGACCACATGGAACCACAAACGACCCCCCGCCAGTGCTGTGGTAATGAAAGGGGGCGGTCCGGCAAGTCTGGTCATAGCGATTTGTGCCACTAGAGGGAGCCTTTGTTGCGTCTTACGGCAGACGCATGTGAATGGTTTTTACTGTGATATGCTGCCGCCATGTGGTCATGAATGGTTTCGCTACACAGAGTTGCTTTAATGCAAATGTTTGTCAGCCAAACATCTAATTTACTGGTTTAAGTGAATTAATGCTAATGTTTATACAATTACTGTAAATAGTTCAAATCAGGCTTAAATATCCAACAACAGCTGTGGACAGACTTAAATCATGCTGTAACGATGCACAAACTCCACATGAAGCCTATTCCCTAAAATAAAAGATGATTAAGACTGTTAGAGACATAAAAACTGAATGCAATGATTTGGAAATCGCTTCTCCCCCACCCCCAACAAAAAGAAAACAAAAAACGCCCGTTTCCATTTATCTGGATCTTACAGGCTGTAAATGTGTAAAATGGACCAGCAACAGACAACGTAGAGCACAAGAACCTGCTTGAACAACACGTCTGGGTTTGGTGCCGACAGACGAGCTGATGCAGCTCCGCAGCAAACACCCGTCTGTCTCAACCCTTGTTTGATCTTTTTAAAAACATATTGATGCGAATATTTTATTCCACATGTTTTGTGAATCATTGCATTCTGTTGCCATTTACAATCATGAATTCAAGTTAGCGCTGCTGCTTTAAATCCTTTTTCTTTTTCATGCGTAAAAACAATAAAAACTCTTTTGATTGTAGTTGGTCTCAGTTTTGGGCAGTTACACCCCTGTTCAACACCTTTGGAAGTGCTATTATTTATTCTGTAAAAAGTCCAACGGGGGGTTGGGGGGCGGAGGACATCATGTGGGCGCATGACTGTTTTAAGGACCCCGTCATTAAGATTTAAGAAGGTGCACTAATTAACACGTGATAAACTGATCATCAGCAGGTGTGCAGACTTTGATAAAGTTTGCGTGGTTTGTCCACCAGAAGTTCGGGTACTGTTAACACAATGCCAAAAAGGAAAGCAATACATTTAAAAAGTCTGGATCAATGTCCGCTGGACACGAGACCACAGTGGAGATGTTTGGTCTTCATGTCCAGAACCATGTTTTCCAGAAGACGAAACGCCTCATAACAAGTCTAGCATGGTCCTGGACTGGTGGGCACCTTGGGGTCTTGGAATGGATCATGAGCTCCTCTGGAGACCAGAATACTCTGGAGTGGAAAACCCGGTCACAACTGGGTTTTACGGGAGCGACGGCGTTAAATCATTGCTGCTAAAGGGTGAACGAGATCCTGAATCACGGGGGTTCCGGGGGCGGCCCACATGACTTTTTATTTAATTTTGTGGTTTCACTGCTGTTAAATAGCCAATAAAACAGTGACTAAAGCCGCTGTTGCTCATCTGAGGTTGCGTTTGTGCAGGACCTGCTACGATCAGAGGCTTTTAGGATGTTTTTACACACAAAAACATAAATCCACCAGCGCAGCTGATAAAACACGTTTGATCACGAACTAGGAGCTAAAAGGGCTTTAGTTGGTAAATTGCACCAATGTACTTTTGTGAGTTGCAGAAGTTTGTGAGTGAGAGAAAAGATGAGTAAATATATTCTGACTGGCTGATTTTTAACGATCCACAATCATCTCACTGGACAGAAACGTAAGACAGCCCCACCATCAGCCAATCGGAATACTGCAACCACGCAAAGAGAAGGCCAACCCCGGCGCATGCAAAGGGATGGAGGCTGTTAGGCGAGACGGTGCCAGACTGAAGCCGACCAATAAAAGACTCATACAAGCGACATGAGGCGTCTGATTGGCTGTAAAGTGGGGTCATCTGGGATCAAGCCAGCCGTCACCATCGGCATGATGGCTGTGAAGATCCTGTTACACAGAGGTGAAGACACACACAGAGGAAATGGGGTGGACAGGGGGAAGACGACCACGTCAACCTTTGACTTCTGCTCGACTCAAATCTCAAAATGACAACAAACATCTGAGTTCATTCAGACAAGAAAACAGAAGAAAACAGCATCAGTACATCTTTGTTGTGGAAATAACTTAAACCTTTGCAGTCCCGGTTCAAAACAAAAGTTGGGACACTGAAAAAATGCAAATAGAAATTGGATCTACTGATTTGCAAATGTCATAAATACAAATATTCACAATAGAACATTGAGCACGTATCAAATATTGACAGACAGACTTATCACCATTTTATGAAGATTAATGATCTTGTCTGGAATTTGATGGCAGCAATAATGTTTCCAAAAACTGGGACAACAAAAGGCTTGAAGAGAAAGTGACACCAAAACGAAACACCGGGAGGAGCATCTAACTAATAAAGTTAATCGTCAACAAGTAAGTGACATGACAGCAGATAAAACAAAAAAGCATCTTGGAGGGAAGTGAAGGTGGACTTTAAAAATCTAATCATCTACATCCCAGAAAGACGGAGAATCTGGAGAAGTCCCTGTATGCTGGGTAACATTTGACCCGTCTGAGTGCCCTGACACACAAATCATCTTTAAAAATCTGTCATGCAGAGAAGAAGCCACGAGAGACCACGATCAGAAACGCCACCGTCTGGACGGAAACGTTTAAAATGGGCTGTGGAAAGTGGAAAACTATCCCGCGGTGGGAAGAGTCACATCTGAAATTGCTGAATCGTTTTGGAAACTAAGAGCAGAACAGTGTCTGAACTAAGACTAGAAGGAGCGTCCAGTTTGTTTCAGCGCTCAGTTTAAACGCCTGCATGGCTGAAGGTCGCGGGTTTTCTGGGCCTCCACATCTGGAAGGAAACCTCGACGCTACCAGGTACATGCAGGTTTTAGAGCAGCATAAGCTCCCATCCAGATGTCTTTTCAGGGAATTCCTTGAATATTTCAGCAAGACGACACTGAACACATAGTGCGACCATTACAAAAGCACGACCCCGTCGAGTCCGGGCGCCAAACCGCCCTGCATCCAGTCCAGACCCATAACCAGCTGAAAACATTTGACACAAGAAACAAAATGTGCAACACAAAAACCCAGGACTGTTGAGCAGCTCCAATCCCATATAAGACAGGAACGCCCCCAAAACTCCGTCAACGAGTCTCCTCCGCTTCCACATACGTGGACCAGGTCTCCACCGTCCCACCTTTAGTTGTTGCTGCTCTCAAATGAAAAAATAATGTACATACGTTTTATAATATTTTGATAATTATTATGTGATAGATTCTATGTTCTGTTGTGAATAAAATATGGTTTCATGACATTTGCAAATAATTCCATCTGTTTTTGTCCATATTTGACTCAGAATCCCAACCTTGTTTGGAACTGGGTCTGTACACCACATACATGTCCAAACTAGACACAAAAGCAGCAACATGAAACAAGACGAGGATGAAATGATGAAGCACCGTAACTGGAGAAGACCTGGGGGGAGGGGCCAAGACCGCGGGCTGCCGGCTAACCGGAACCAACCGGAACCACCCGCAACGATGTGCAGATGTTTCTGCAGAGTTACGTATCTTTCCTGTTGTGTCATTTATTCCTAAAGCAGCATCTAATAATAACAATAATACTAATGATACTAACGAAAGCACAGCTTTTAGACCATCTGCTCAGCAATCCCCCTTCTGACCACACGGGGGCGCGCAGACGATACTCGTTAATCCTGTGAACTGTTGATGTGCTCAGTGCCGGTCAGGAGCGGCTGAACTCCGGTCACCACGCACGACACCTTCAGTCTAACCTCGTATTCTGTTTCCGGTTCTCAGCAGGTTTGAGTAATCCATTTTTAGCTGTGAGAGGATTGTGTTCATGGAAAGCCACATATTAGTGATGAAAAAGTGTCGTGTACGAGTACAAGTGATGTTATCTCGGTTGGACGTGTGGGAGTGATTCTCGACTGTTTTGCGCCACCAGGCCAGTCGTCTGTGACCAATCCCATAATCCACTGCTAGGTGATTGTGTGAACTTCACTGAAACATTGCACCACTCAAGAACCCGTCTGAGGCCGAGAGCAGAAGTGCTGAAATCCCAGAATGCCTTTGGTCAGGACCCAACTCGCGTTGCTCCCCCTGCAGGCGGCGAGCCCGCAGGAGGGCCGACCCACATCGAGTGTTCGGGATCAGCCTGACCGGGCCCCACGGGTGGCGTCCTGGTTACCAGGCGCTCCCAAATGAGCCCCCCAGGTCTAGCTCCAAGATGGGACAAAAGCAGCCCCTGCCCAGGCGATGGACCTGGTGTTCCAGGAGCGGTTGCCCCGGACAACATGGTCCTGGGATCATTCAGGCTCCTCCACATCAGGAAGAACAAGGAGAGGCACTTTGGACATCTGGTTAGGATGCCTCCTGGACCCCTCCCTAGGGAGGGGCTCTGTGCGTTTCCAACCAGGTGGATGCTGTGGGGAAGACCTGGGCTCCAGAAGAGCCAGAGGAAGTGGATGGAGGGATGGAGGGATGGAGGGATGGAGGCCACTCTCAAGCTCTGAGTTAAGACAAGCGGAAGTTGATGGAAGGATAAAAATAACAGCAACAGTGGGTTATAAAAGAAGGGAATGACTTCTAGAACCAGAGTTTGGGTTTAATGTGGCTTCACGGAGGAGGAGGCTCAACTCCGTCTCGTCATAATTTATAGTCATAATTTATATTTAAAGTATTTGTCGTTTAAAAGTTAGTACTGCTGGGATTTTACTCAGATAGGACAAGAATGTGGGACTTTGACACAGATTTTCATCACGTGTCAGCGAGCTGCTGTATGAACTCTGGGATGTTTGTACATCCAGACAAACAGGAAGCAGCTGCGTGAAACGGCCTTTTCCACGTTCAACCAACGCACATCACTTTTATCAGAACAAGCAGGTAACAAACAAGCGAGCAAGCAGGGACCAAAACATCTGCCACGTCTAAGCTCATGCAAAGCAGCTTCTGACGTAATCAAGCACATGGAGGAAGAGTTCGAACGCCGGCGTTACGGGAGCGGGTGTGTCTGCAGGCGTGCAGAGAAAACATACAGGCGCTTGATTCCTGACTCCGGCTGGGCGGAAGAACGGGAGCGAGTCCTCAGTTCGGGCGAGGGAGACGGAGTGGGTGTTACGATCTCCTCCTCTGCTTCATCACTGTAGAAACAAAGACCATTGGGATCTTCATCAAGAGTTTCAAACAAGACAAAAACCACAAAAAGTCGACCAAACTGAAGTCCCTTAAAAAAGAAAAAACACAAGCCTGGTTCCATCGGTTAACTTCTGAAACACTGAAGTTAACAGTGAACAGTGGTGACGAGTTCAAAAGTTGGAAAAAGCCACAATTAGTGGTAAATATATGACTGATATCAACCAAAATGAACCTTCAAGGCAGCAGACAAACAAGCACTTCACTCAGGTCCACAGCAACAGTATGGACTAAGAAAACCGTCCCGAGTATGATCTAAGATCCCTCAGACCTTCGGTAGTACGCCAGCTCCTCCTGCAGCAGGAAAACTTTGGCCTTGAGCTCATTCCTCTCGTGGAGGACGTCCCTCAGTTCCTGCAGGGTAAACCGAGGTCTGTTGGGGTCTTTAGGGTCCAGGCTGAGCGACTCCTCCTCACACAGCGCCTCCTGCAGGTAGAGAAAAGAGCCACACACAGCGAGTGAAAAACAGAAAGAACAGAGCGAGAGGGAGGAAGGAAGGACATGCAGGAAGAGAGGATACCTTGGTGAAATATTGGAACACAGCAGGCATGTCCTCATCACACATCGCCTCCTGGTGGCAAATGTTGAGCTATAAGTCAAACAGCTACAAGCTGTTGGCTTAGTTCAGCCTTCCTCCGTTGAACCAAAACTCTGATTTTTATTGAACTCAACAAGCCAGAAACACTTAAAACACAAGCAGCGTCTGAAGTCGCTGGAGGCCTGAGCAAAACGCAGCCTTCACACGCTGTGCACAGCAGGCAGTAAAGTGACTCGTAGTTCATGTTTTTCCCTGTTTTTAAAATCAAAGACAGGAAACGCTTTTGATGTCAGGATTAGTTGCTCCTGGAGAGTTTCTGCCTGAGACCTTCACAGCTCGCTCTACCTGCTCCTCTTTGACTTTTTCTTACAGCAGTTAAAAAAAGAAAAAGTACGCCGCAGTGCAAAAAGCACGGGAGACATCCAGCGGCTGACTAGATAGATAGATTTCTTTTCTTCTTTTTTTATTTATTTTTTTGAAAGGCAACAACACCATGAACAAAATGAAATTTGTTTCTCTCCTTCAAAATAAAAGCATCTGACCGGTTTTAGGTGCTGCGACCAGAAAGCTTAGTTTGTTTGTAAATCAAATCAGCTCGTTTCTAGCCTCTGTGTTGATCCGTTTGGAAACAGAACTGGTGAAATCAAAACTTCCACTTTGATTTAGATGCTGAAATGCGACTAGAATGAATGAAAAATGATGCGTGACGTCATGCAGCTTTTGTTCAGTTCAGACAGAATCACTGCTGCTGTTGACAAACATGAAACGTCTTGTCATTTAGGTTCAAACGTGCTGTTAGACGCAGTTGCACCTCCGTGTAATCAGAAGATCCGTCAGTGCAGTTAGAAAGTCTCACCCGGCTGTCGGACGACTGAAGAAATAAAACCTCTGGACTGTTAGTTCTCAAACCGTCATGCAGAACCACGCCAGCGCTTCCGTTTCAACCCACAACGCAGCCACACCACTCCGATCTGTTAACCTGCACGTCTGCATTACCCAGAGCAACACTGCCTCCTCATCCTCAGTCTCCTCATCCTCGTGTCCCTCTGGACTGAGGGAGCCGGACAGAGGCTGCAGAGTGGGATGAAACCCACCCGGTATCAGCTCACGGGGGTCGGGTCTGTCTGACCAGCCCTCAGCCCCCGACACCACTGCTTTACCACGCTGGTGGAGTAAAAAACACTTCATTAGTGTAAAGACCCATCTTCATGTTTTCTGTTTGGTGAAAATCACTTGGTCTGGGCTCGGAGAATCGGGGTCGGATAGTAGTGACCCAGAAGAGCTTTTAGGCAGTGGGTGGTGTCCTACCTCTGCAGGAGAGGGGGGCTGAGCCGGGGGGTCCTCACAGTTCTGTGTGGGCAGGTCTCCTTGAAGCCGCTCCCGCAACCGTGCCACTTCCTGCCGAAGAGCGCCGACTTCCTGTGCCTGTGCCTGAGCGCCGGCCTCCAGCTCCACCTTCTGCCCGATGAGCGCCTTCCCCTGAGCCTCCACCACGGAGATCTTGTGACGCAGGTCGTGGTTGATTTTCATGAGACGAGACTGCTGCTGCTGGAGCTGCAGAATCAGACGAAGACAAGGACGTAAACACACTGCGGTGTCCCGGGAACAACGATGCCACCTCTGAAAACGAGTTCACGGATCCTCAGTCGAGGGTGGAGTAACGACTACGTGTCACTGTGATGCAAATACTTAAGTGTTATGTTAAAAAAAACCTGACAGCCTGACGGCCAACACAGTTGTGCCATGTCTGAGGTCTGGAGGGTGGAGGACGTTTATCAGTCTTGGATTTACAGGTACCGTTGTGTACAAAAGTTAGTACATTTAGTCATTGTGGGTCTTAATATGACAAATACAATCTCAGATGAACAACAATGATCTTTTTCCAACATGTCATTATTAGTTGAACAAAAATAAAGTAAAAAAGGAACAAACAAAAAAATCAGGGCAATACAAAGTACCCCCATGATTCACTAGCCTGTAGATCTACGCTCAGCAGCACCAACTTGCAGTCCTTCCTGTCTGGTTTTATACGTTTCTCACATGATTGTGGAGGAGTTTTGGTCGACTCTTTGCAATGTTGCTTCAGTTCATTGAGTTTATGGGCAATAGTTTCTGCCTGGCTCTGTTAAGGTCTCAAGGTCCACCAGGCACAGAAACGGTTTCCTGAGGCCGTCGCTCTGATGCACCTGTGACCGCCGCAGTCTTAACCACTTTCACTCACACTCACACTCACACACACACACACTCACACACACACACACACACACACACACACACACACACACACACACACACACACACACACACATCTGCTGTTGCAACTACGTTTTCTAGGTGTTGGAACTTGGTTCTGGACACGAAGATCAAACATCTCCACACTGGTCTCATGTGTCCAGAGGACTTTGTTCCAGCAGTCTGCTGGTTTGTGAACTTCAGTCGTGCTTCACATTCTTTTTAGACAGAAGATATGTTCTCCTGGAAACTCTTCTTAACCAGCTGTACTTGTTCGGTCATCGCTCCGTGAGTATGGGGTCCGGGGTCCGGGGTCCGGGGTCCGGGGTCCGGGGTCCGGGGTCCTGTGCTCCCAGTGTTGGACTCCGGCAGGACTGCCCTTTGTCACTGGTTCTGTTCATAATTTTTATGGACAGGATTTCTAGGCGTACCCAGGGGCCGGAGGGTACCAGTTTGGGAACCAGAGGATTTCATCTCTGCTCTTTGCAGATGTTGTCTTGTTGGCTTCATCGAGCCAGGACCTTCAACATCCACTGGGACGGTTTGCAACCGAGTGCGAAGCGGCTGGGATGAGAATCAGCACATCTAAATCCGAGGCCATGGTTCTCGACCGGAAAAAGGTGGCTTGCCCTCTCCGGGTAGGTGGAGAGGTCCTGCCTCAAGTGGAGGAGTTCAAGTATCTCGGGATCTTGTTCACGAGTGACGGAAAGATGGAGCGTGAGATTGACAGACGGATTGGTGCAGCGTCTGCAGTCATGCGGTCGATTTACCGGACTGTCGTGGTGAAGAAGGAGCTGAGTCGTAAGGCAAAACTCTCGATTTACCGGTCAATCTACACTCCCACCCTCACCTGTGGTCATGAACTTTGGGTATTGACCGAAAGGACAAGATCACGGATACAAGCAGCCGAAATGAGTTTCCTCCGCAGGGTGGCTGGGCGCTCCCTTAGAGAGAGGGTGAGAAACTCAGTCATCCGGTAGGAGCTCGGGGTGGAGCCACTGGTCCTTGGATGCCCCCAGGGCGCTTCCCTAGAGAGGTGGGGTCACTACTTATATCTTTCCCCTATTGGCATTACGTTAATACATGCTGGAATGCTCCAGACCTGCCAAAGGTCCACACACCCGGCTGCGACTCACCACATTATGTCCATTGGAGGCGATAAGAGGGTATTTACTGTTGGGGTTGGTTCTCCTAATGAGACCAACTACGTTCACATAACCTTTAAAATATGGTCCTAAAACAGAGGGTACTACCCTTTGCATGACTGTACTTGCTGTTAAAGCTGTAAGTAAACAATTTCCTGAATGCAAACCCATCACATGCTTCTAACTTGAATGTTTTTAACTTTCTCTAAGCAGACCACATCGCCAGCTCTCCGTGAGGCGGGGAGTGTTTGGCCTTACTGCTTCTATGTCCTCGCTTTTCAGCGTGAGCTCACGATCCTTCGCTCGAATCTCGTCCCTCTGCTTGTCCACCACTTCCTTCAGCTTCATCATCACCTGCTTCTCCCTCTCCGTCATACCTGAAAACCACAAGCACAGGACGGTGGGCAGTGCTTGAGAAGATACCAAGAAAAACAAGCACACATCTTGGTCAGAAATCATTTCCTTCCCTCATAATCAGACTTTACTGGCAGAGAGAAGCCGGGTGAACAGAGGGACAAGTGATTTGAGCGGTGCAGGTGTGTGACGGGACACTGAGGCTGGTCTGTCCAGCGTGGGACAGCGTGACTGTGGCCTCTGTGTGAAACCACGCAGAGACGAGACTGGCTCTCCGGCTGGAGACAGAGAAGGCCTTCTTTGTGTGCTCGTTGGTGTAAGAGCCAGCCTGGAAAAAGGAGGCATCCAAAGCAACAAGACAACTTATGTCTGAAAATAATTCAATTTTCAACCTAAAACTCCTGAAAATCAGCATTAAAAAACCATGTGAATCAAGACATTTCCATCATTTGCTGATATGTAAATGTTAGAGATTGCCTCCAGTGTTGGTTAAGAATCTTTTGTAGATGTAAATTCATGTAAATGAGGAAATGACCTTTTCCTTCTAAAGTATCACATAAATAATAAGCCTGCTAATAATAAGCCACCTAAAGTCTCTCTCTTTTCAATGCAAGGCACTAGTCCGGTTCCTCTGGATGGTTCCTTTGATTTCCAGAGTCGGTGCCTACAGAAACTTCCCCCGGACGCCGCAGGAAACACATCCAAGCACTCAGGAACATGCCAGGTCTACAACGAGAAAGAGCATAAAGCCTCCCTGTCCCACTGTGATTGGGTCGGTACGTTCTGTACCGGTCCAAATGAGCACGAACAGGAGGCGAAACAGAAAGATTTCACCAGAGCCAATTTTGGCAAAGTGGATGATTATGACTGGCGGGCTAAGAGCCAATGATGCTCATTTTCTTTACAGGTTAAAGAATTATTTTGACATTTGTGAAGTGCTCAGGCTGAAAGCCCGGTCTGGTAACCCATGTTACTCTGAACTGTAGGTGCCAGGACACATTTCTACTCTACCCAGACAGCTTTTACCTTTTAATTCCAGTCTTCATATCTAATTCCAGTGAGAAAACTAATTATTTCTATTATTCCCCTAACCTAAAAATCGATGACCAAATATTAGTAAAACAGGTTCATAAATTGCCAAGAAAAAGAAGTCAGTTCATCTCAGCTGCCGTGGCAGTCAAACACAACGTCATGAAACGTGTGCAGAACCGCTGGATTGTAAGTGAACAGCTTCCTGCTGTGAGGTCGTGGCGCCCTGCTCTCTCACGTCCTCACCCTCGTGTCTCTGCAGGTCCTCCTCATTCATCGTGTCTTTGATGGACATGCTGGAGAGCAGGGTTTTGTTCTCCTCCTGCAGCTGAGCGATCTGGGACAGCAGGTCCTGGGCCTCTCCCCTCCACACATCCTCCACCCGCTCCAACTCCTGAAGACAGAAAACAAACATAAATATCCTAAACATGCACGATTACAGCCCACATCAGCTCCACGTTAGGAGGAGCTCATCAGGCACGTTTCACAATGCAAACAGATAAATGCATGTTCTGCAGACGAGCTCAGTGGCTGAGTGAACAAACAGCTGTGGGTCAATGGTAGAGACAACGGCAGCCTAAAATACGTTACAGGAACGCTGCTGCAAGAACAACAATGAGTTCTGGTTGCTTTTTCCAATGTTGAGGGAACAGAAGGGACTGAAGAACGACGCCGGCCGGAGGAGTTTTCCACTTTGATCTGACTGACGGAGGTGAAACACCAAATTCAGAGCTGGGCGTTGCATCCGGCTTTAGCCAGTAGTGGCAGCCGCTCACCAGCTCTGCTTTCCCGTGAGACGCTGCATTCCTGTCTTCTCATGACGCGCTCTCTAACCGCTCGTCCTTGCTGTGTCTCGTTTCGGTGGAAACGACCAACTGTTGTGGTGCCCGTGTTTGTTCTGTCCTGTTGCGCATCGATCACAAATGGCCCGAATGAGCTCTGCTTCACTGGCTGCAGGTTCAGGGAAGCTTCTTAGCAACGCGGTGACCATATAGACCCCCACCACCCCATTAATGACGACCCTTTGGGGTCCTTCTGGAGGGGGGCGTTTGATTGGAGTTATACGGAAGAGGCTGAGCATTTTGATTATCCTCTCAAAGTTCATCTTTTTCTTGCAGACGTCTCAGACATCCCTCCCTACACGGGTCTCAGACATCCCTCCCTCCACGGGCTTCAGACATCCCTCCCTACACGGGTGTCAGACATCCCACGCTCCACGGGCCTCAGACATCCCTCCCTCCACGGGCTTCAGACATCCCTCCCTCCACGGGTCTCAGACATCCCTCCCTACACGGGCCTCAGACATCCCTCCCTACACGGGTCTCAGACATCCCTCCCTCCACGGGCTTCAGACATCCCTCCCTCCACGGGTCTCAGACATCCCTCCCTCCACGGGCTTCAGACATCCCTCCCTCCACGGGCCTCAGACATCCCTCCCTACACGGGTCTCAGACATCCCTCCCTACACGGGTCTCAGACATCCCTCCCTCCACGGGCTTCAGACATCCCTCCCTACACGGGTGTCAGACATCCCACGCTCCACGGGCTTCAGACATCCCACCCTCCACGGGCTTCAGACATCCCTCCCTACACGGGTGTCAGACATCCCACGCTCCACGGGCTTCAGACATCCCTCCCTCCACGGGTCTCAGACATCCCTCCCTCCACGGGTCTCAGACATCCCTCCCTCCACGGGTCTCAGACATCCCTCCCTCCACGGGTCTCAGACATCCCACCCTCCACGGGTCTCAGACATCCCTCCCTACACGGGTCTCAGACATCCCTCCCTCCACGGGCTTCAGACATCCCTCCCTACACGGGTCTCAGACATCCCTCCCTACACGGGTCTCAGACATCCCTCCCTACACGGGTCTCAGACATCCCTCCCTACACGGGCTTCAGACATCCCTCCCTACACGGGTCTCAGACATCCCTCCCTCCACGGGTCTCAGACATCCCTCCCTACACGGGTCTCAGACATCCCTCCCTCCACGGGTCTCAGACATCCCTCCCTACACGGGTCTCAGACATCCCACCCTCCACGGGTCTCAGACATCCCACCCTCCACGGGCTTCAGACATCCCTCCCTACACGGGTCTCAGACATCCCTCCCTCCACGGGTCTCAGACATCCCTCCCTCCACGGGCTTCAGACATCCCTCCCTCCACGGGCCTCAGACATCCCTCCCTCCACGGGCTTCAGACATCCCTCCCTCCACGGGTCTCAGACATCCCTCCCTACACGGGTCTCAGACATCCCTCCCTACACGGGCTTCAGACATCCCTCCCTACACGGGCTTCAGACATCCCTCCCTACACGGGCTTCAGACATCCCTCCCTACACGGGCTTCAGACATCCCTCCCTACACGGGTCTCAGACATCCCTCCCTACACGGGCTTCAGACATCCCTCCCTACACGGGCTTCAGACATCCCTCCCTACACGGGCTTCAGACATCCCTCCCTACACGGGTCTCAGACATCCCTCCCTACACGGGTCTCAGACATCCCTCCCTCCACGGGTTTCGTATTTGACCAGCTCTTAACAACCATTAGCGCGACTGCACGTAAATGAGCTTTGCAGATGTGTTTTGCTTTGGTCCCTTTTTTTCGCTGCTTTATTCATTTTCATCAGTCATTTGTTCAAGTTTGTCCTCAAATTTGTCACCCGTCGTCACGTAAAGAAAAAGCTGCAGCATGAACTGAGATCTGTCACACAAAGATCTGACACGCCGCTCGCATGGAAATCACTCGCCACTGCGCCGAACTCTGCACGCCACAGTTCCAACCAACCAACCGCAAGGAAAAAACGAAAAGAAACAAGTTCACGTTATTCTGTTGTCATGAGAAAAAGAAAATAAACCTGCTTTCATTTCTAAATGTTCATGAATCAAGACATAATAAACCATCATCTTAGCAGATCTTAAAGCCACTCTAGGCAACAAAACCACTTCTGACCACATGGGGGCGTGTAGAGCTGCTGTTGGCTGTTACACTCACAGTACTGCGCCAATGAGATGGGACGGTCCGGCACATCTTGTGATACCACTAGAAGTGAACTACATACATAAATTTCTTCTGATATGCTGCCCCCATGTGGACAGACATGCTTTAGCTACTTAGGGTGGTTTTGTTATTAGTAAAATGCAACTTATGAACAACAATTGACAGATGACACCATGTCATTTTTCACTGGACATAAACTAAATTAAAAAGGTGTGTTGTGTTGTGTGGACAGGGTCGAAGACTGGGAATCCACATTGAGGAGGACTTGACCTGGTGTGTAAATTCCACTGAGGTAGCTGAGAAGAACAACATCTGCAGATGTTCTTCTACGGTTGGTTCTTAGAGGGCATCTTGAGACACTGCATCAGTGCTTGGTTTCCCTGCTGCACAGGGGCACCGAAGGAAGCTCTCAGAGGGTCTTAAACCTGGCCCAGGTGATAACTGGGTGCCCTCTCAGAGGTGGGCGTGTCCCTGACAGTTTTCCAAGCCCAGTTGCAACATGGCGCTGTGCATTCTGAGGAAAAACGAGCGCCAACATCTAACTTCTGGGTTGAGGCTCATGCGTAACTAAGATTCGTAACAGTTCCATGACAACGCTGATGGGGGTGAACTTTTTTGTACCACGCCAGGAGAGTTTTTATCAAGCAATAAATGTGTTTCTACTATGATAGACTGGCAGCCCGTTATCACTTCCTCGTCTGTACCAGTCATGCTACCACGCTCAGCGTTGTATTAATCCGGCGTTGGCTAAATGGTCATTTTCAATTTTGCCGTCGAGTCAACGTGTTAAAACGGTACACCCCGCTGGAAATGTCTGACGGTTCCCGTCAGCTTGCTGATCAACATGGTTACTGGTCTTCAAACTGGTCTGAAGACCAACGGTTCAAGTGAGTGAATGCTTCGTCCATTGTTGTACAGTCTATAGGCGAAATAGGCTTAAAAAAAAAAACAATCTTCAGAAATCTATGGATGACGTCACTGAGGTCCAGTAATTAGAGTCTATGAGCCTGATGCAAGAGCATCTTCATCCAGTTCCTCTGGGCGGGTCCCAAGGTGTTCCCAGGCCGGCTGAGAAACATAATCCCCCCGTGTGTCCTGGGTCTTCCCCGGGGTCTCCTCCCAGTGGGACGAACCCAGAACACCCGAGCCACCTCGTCTGGCTCCTCTGGATGTGGAGGACCCGCTGAGAGCGGGCCCGGACATCCTGCAGAGGAAACCTGCTTTGGCTGCTACACTATTATGAATCTTACACATTAAAAAAATTATGTAAAAAGACTAAAACAATAAAAGGATCAACTAAATAAACTCCAAATAAATACAGATTATCTACCACCCTGTTTTATTTAGAATTGTTACGGCTTGGGTCCTTTTAAACGCAACACTAAAACCTTTAAATATTGTCCAGTTAAGTAAAACGCTGAGCGCTGCCAGGCTCACGTTTCATGCTGAATTTCATGCGTGTATTTCTGAGTTTCTGCGGGAGACAATCGTGATGATTCACAGCAGAAACAGCTTCCACTTCCTCGCCGTCATGAGACATGGTTAATGAGTCCCGCTGACCCGGTCACCGTCACGAGAAACTGACATCTGAACTTTTTATAGCTCCGAGCAGGCTGACACCCAGGCCGATTTAAAAGCAGCAAACATTTGCACACCGAGTCCACGCCGTGATTTCATTTGGACTTGGCTGGAAAGTCGATAAGATTTAGATTTTGAGGTAATTAGGTCTTGTTAACTTGAATCTGTTAAGACTTGAGATGGAAATTGAATTTGTCATTCACAGACTTCACCTTTTCCGATGACATTATAAAACATGTAAAATCACTGTTGGGATTTGTTGTCGTGGTGGTTTTCAAAAGGAGCAGTTTGAAAGTATCCGTCACAGGAGCGATGCCTCCGTTGTTTTTACGTCTACTCCAGAGACCGCTGCTCTCTAAACATCCTGGTGGTTGAAATACAAGTCTGAGGCCCAAAGGGCTCCAATTCTTCATGGAAATGGTTCAAAAGATTAAAGCCCTCAATATTAATGCCATATCTTCGTTACTTAAAGATAAACACAACAAACTTCTGCTGTGAATAACCTCGAATTTGCTGAGAATTAAGTAGAATTAACGCACATATGCTGGTACGTGTGTGTGGATGTGATGTTGTACAGCTTTGCAGTATCTCAAACTGTCTCACAAACATGTTTTAATATCACAACTTTAAAGCCATCATAAAACTTCCCGGCAGGAGCAGACAGTCTCAGCACACGCCGTCAGACGTTTTTAGCGGGATAAACCATTTAATATGGCAACTTGATGGCAAAATCAAAAACGACCGCCGTGTTTAGCCACATCCAAACGGATGGTTGCATCACGTGGTAGCATGACGAATATGGATGAAGAAGTGATAACCGCCAGTGATTGGCTGAGCCCACTGCTAATTAATCATTAATCAACAGTAAATATGTTTATTTCTGCTCTAAAGTTGGACATTTTAACATGGAGCTCAGTGGAGATGGACTCACTTTTACAGCCAGCCTCTGATGGTCAGTCGAGGAACTGCAACAAATCCTAGTTCGCTTGGTTTCTACCTCACCGACGGTCTGTGGTAAGACGAGTCAGCCGAGCTAAAATCAACCTACAACACAAGGTGGGCGTCCCCACACCTGTTTATTTAACCTATTTACAACATGGAGCTTTGCAGTACGAGGAAAAAAGGCTTCAAAATGCTTCAGAAAGCCTGTGGGTGACGTCACGTGGGGTTGTCCAGTTCTTCTTATACAGCGTCCGGTGTTGTTAGTGTTGTAAACTGATATGAAGCCGTTATAAGAGACGTCATCCTTCGTGTTTGTAAATGACGCCGTTATTGTCGCAGCTCAGGCTCCCAACCAGTTCAGAGACGGCCGCCCTCCCTCAGTCTGGTTCTGCTGCAGGTTTTCAGTCCTGTAAATCAGTCTTTGCTTGCTCAGGCCGCAGGATCTCATGTTGCGTTCCTCAGCTTGGCTGTTTTGTCATTTGTTTTTTTATGATTATACGTGCATGTTAAAGTTAGGACTCGGTTGTATTGGGACTTGTAATTGATTTGAATTTGATTTGGCTTGACATACAATGACCTGGACTGAATTGGAACACAATTCTGACTTATTTAACTTTCATTTAACTTTGTAAACTTTGAAGCCTTTCTGTGTAAAGAGCCTTTAGATGACCTATTGAGAATTTGTGCTCTACAAGTACAGCGAATTAAAAATTCAACTGATTTGAGACCATGACAAGACAACCGTTTCTAAAATTAATCAAGTATTCTTTCAAATTAATTTTAAACCGATAAATTAGCAGAACTATGCATTCTAACAGACAAATGCATTTTTTAAATCTCAGTATTAGAACTGCAGTTTTTCACGCTCAGGCTGAAAACGTCGTCCTGAAGTATAAGAGACTGGACACTGAGACCTGTCTGTGCCTCTTCTCCTTCTCCAGCCGGTCCAGCCGCTCCAGCCGCAGCCGGTCCAGCTCCAGCCGCAGCTCCTCGGTTTCCGGGCCGATGCTGTTGCGGCTCACCATCACTTCCAGGATCTCCAGCACCCGCACCACTTTGGGCATGAGCCGGGACAGAGCCTCGCAGCCGTACTGGTCTATAATCCGCTCGAACTCCTGGCCCACCACCGCAGCGATGTCATACACGTCCATCACCGTGAGGTCAGCCACATTCTTCTCCAGGGCCGACACGGAGTCCTCCATGTCGGGGTGCTTTGGCCCCCCCGGTCTCCTTCACCACAACAAACTTCCTTTCCCGGTCGAACAAGTCAGCTAAGTTACGCTCTATCGTTTTAACTTCACAGGCGGTGACAAAATGAACCACGAAGCACCATTAAACGACAAGACTGTCACTTATCCATCATTTGGCTCCGAGTCGGGTCTTGAAATCGATTTGTTTTGGGATAGAAATCGTCTGCGTCCATCTCTGATTTCCGGAGTAGCTCAGTCTCCCCACAGGGGAAGCGGTGACCGCTGTCAGTAACTTCAAAATAAAGCCGGACATTTCCGATAGCGAGTTTCAAAGTAAAAGACGCAGACAGCTACATTTCCTTAGTTTAAAACAATATTTATATATATATGACATATTATAATAACTTATTAGGAATATTTCAAGTTATTGTAGAATGTGTGGCTTCAACCTAAAAACCTAGGATTTAAATTATAAATTCACTGATATTTTAATTTTAGGTTGACTGTTATAAAAAGCTAATAATCTGTAGTAAGCCTATTTGGATATTTACAGAAATGTTTTTTTAATTTAATAATCAAAATCTTCTGTCTATTTTGTATTTAAGCACTGGGAACATGTCGTTAAATGTGATCAGTGTGATTTTCCAAATTTTCAGCAACCAAATAATCCTTTAATTTGACATAGTTGGGAGTGGGGCAGCACGGTGGCTTAGTGGTCAGCACTGTGGCCTCACAGCAAGAAGATTCCTGGTTCAATTCCCGGCCCGGTGGGTCTTTCTGTGTGGAGTTTGCATGTTCTCCCCGTGCTTGCGTGGGTTCCCTCCGGGTACTCCGGCTTCCTCCCACAGTCCAAAAACATGCAGGGTAGGTTAATTGATCTTTCTAAATTCTCCCTAGGTGTGAATGTGAGTGTGATTGGTTGTTTGTATTTGGCCCTGGATAGACTGGCGACCTGTCCAGGTGGACCCCTGCCTTTCGCCTGATATGCGTCGGGATAGGCTCCGACAGACCCCCGTGACCCGGAAACGGATAAAGCGGGTATAGATGATGGATGGATAGGGGAGTGTTAATCCACAATCCACCTGGACAGGTCGCCAGTCTATCACAGGGCCTAACAACATGACAATGTATGCATAAGGAATAATAACGTAACTTTTGTTTTAATCTCAGGTCGATTTTACTATGTGTATCTATCTACACTCCAGAAAAGATCTAAAGCTTTAAATATGATTGTGATTGTAAAGTATTAGTAGTTTTGGTATGGCATGCTTTTATTCTGAAGGCGAGAATTTCTACATCCGGTACGTTGGCGTGTAACTCGACACTCTTCTCTTTGGTCCAAGAGGGTCTCTCACTCACACGCGCGCATGTGGTGAGACTGCAGTTTGTACTGCGCATGAGTGAAATAACGGACGGGTGAGGCGGCTGTGAGAATATGTCACACGTGAAGACCTTCATAAGATGGACATTTTTAAAACAGACATCACCGTTCACCGAAACCAAATATCACGTTTATGCTGTAATTTAGCTTTAGGCAGCTTTAAGCCGTGTCTCCGTCGATGGCGCTGCTGCTTTCTTAAAACGCTCTCGGCTCCATAAAGGTTCAGATGTGGCCGTCTGACTCCCCCTGCCGACCATGGAGACCCCTTTATAGGCTACTTGTGGGGTCATTTGCAAGGAATCAATCCGTTTAAACTGGCTTTATAAACATTTTCATGATTTTAGGTGGATTACTGACCCCCTCAGTGAGCAGGTCTACAGATATTACAATCCCCTTAAATCCCTTTTTATGGACAGCAAGAATTAGAGGCTCATAACATCTTTCTGGTCTGGGCATCCAGGAAGAGGCTTGTTGGAGAAGTTATGGGACATCAGTCAAGGCAGGGAAACTGGATATTAGTTTATGGGCGACTGCGTCTTCGCTTTGGGCAGCGCGGCCAGGAAACAGGACATTAATAACCATATCTATGCTGATGACATCCACTTCTATGTACCATTGAGGAAACCAAGAACTCAGAAAAAATAGTTTACTAAACGATGACTAATAAAAATCAGACACTTCTTTTAAAATTGTGGTTCGACCGAATCATAAAAAAAAAGTAATGAAACTGGACTGGAAATTATGAATTATATGAATTATTGTATGACAACTGGAAATATCTTTTCTGCTCTTTTCTCAAGCTTTGCTCTATTTCATTGAAGGTTACATCAAAAGGACAGTAAAGGCCACAGAACATATTTGCTTTGTAATCTACAGACTCTATGTGCCAAAAGAGCAGAAAAAAACCCTCTTTATATCAAGAATTCAACATTTATGAATAGTATAATGTAAACCCGGCTTAAAAAACAGACAGTTTTCAGATTTTAATGAAACACTTAAATAACACAAGCATCAGTGTGATTTTAAAAATATTAAATATAATTTCATCTGCAATTGTAACTCATAAGCAAATGCTGCTTTTAAGCTCCATAAACATTTTACAGAAACAGAGATTTGTTTAGCGTTAAAATAATTGTTTTCAGCTTGATAAAAAACATTTATTTCTTTAATGAAATAAAACTCATCAATCCAGGTTCTTCTTCTTCAACTCTAAGACTCTCCTGATCCAGTTTCACCTCGTTTGAACTGTTAAAAAAACAAAACACTCTTGTACCAGTCATGTAGTCAGATCTTTATAACAATAGTTTCATTACTATGTGAGACATATGCAGGTCAAGGTCAGTACTCACCGCGTTCTTCAGCAAGTTTCCTGATTTTAGGAAGATTTTTGATTTCTTTAAGTTTATTTTGCTCGACTCTGCGTTCTGCTGGGACTGGGGTTTGGGGTGAGGGAGGCTGGACGCCGGCTGTGGCACAGAATAAGGCGGAGCTTGTACGTAACTCTGCGCCGGGTTTGTGGTGTATGTCTGAGATGGAGCGAAGGGCTGAGCAGGGGTGTAATACTGTGAGGCTGTGTAGGTTTGGGATGGAGTGAAGGTTTGGGATGGAGTGTAGGTTTGGGATGGAGTGTAGGTTTGGGATGGAGTGTAGGTTTGGGATGGAGTGAAGGTTTGGGATGGAGTGTAGGTTTTGGATGGAGTGATGGTTTGGGATGGAGTGATGGTTTGGGATGGAGTGAAGGTTTGGGATGGAGTGAAGGTTTGGGGAGGTGTGTCGGTATAAGTTGGTGTGTTAGACTGAGGCAGTGAGAAGGACTGTGTTTGAGCCGGTGCAAAAGGGCTGGCCTGTGAGAGGCTCTGGGTGTTTGCGTAAGGCTGTATCTGCAAGAACGACTGAGAAAGCGCGGTGGAGTCGAGCAGAGTAGGTGGGGGAGGCGGCGGGAAGTCGTCGGTTCCACCCTCGGCGCTGCCGGTCCCACCGAGCTTGTAGTGCCTCTTCCTCAGCTCCCCAAGACGGACTCGCTCCTGCTCCAGCTGGCTCTCCAGCTGCAGGACCTTCACCTGAGAGAGTTTGTTATCAGTGAGTCCCAAACTTTGACATTTATTCAATAATTATTTTCAGTAATTATTTTACAATAATTAATGTACAGTTTCAGATAAGCTTGTAATCCCAAACTTACTTCACATTGTGAAAATGGCACTGGTACCCTTTCCAATCAAAGCCACTGCACTGGTACAAAATGTACCAAACCAATTGGAACAGGTTGGGGGCGGGCCTTATGTGATGACTCATACAGAAGTGTCCAAAAGCCACAATTAAAACCAACCAGATAGCTGCAGACTTGTTAATAACACCTTGGATCTAGGGTTTTTTTCTGTGAAACCGTCAACAGTCGTTCACCAACATTCCTACTTCACTGCAGACACTTTGGAAGACTTTTGTTGACACTTGTCTGGTTGTCATATGCGTCGTTTCTCTGACTGGCTGGATGCAAGTTCAGCGGCATCCAGATGTGAATCCAGAGGACCAGACTAATTCTTTGTATTGAAGAGGAAAAGGTTAAGGATGGCTGGCCAGGCAGAATTCGGGGATGTGCAGGTTTAAATTTGATAAGATGCATTGACGACGTTGTTAACTTGAGGTTTAATCCACCCGATTTTAAGACCAGGATTTGCTCCGTGAAGTGAAAAATGGGATGATAGATCACCATAATAAATAATAATAAACTCTTAACTTGTTCCAGAGCACATTCACAGTTTCTGCTTCCAATGTAAAATCTTTTACCGACTGTTTTTTTTCATCACCTCTCAGATCAAATCACAAGGAACCAGCTTTTAAACAGATTTAAAGGCAGAAGTGCTGGAAGTCGATGTCTCACATTACAACCAAGCTGAAAGCCGGTTTGCTGAATGTCTGTCAGTACGTTTGATTTTAGATTTTTTCCCACATTTTTTCCAAATACATTGTTGAATCATTCTTTTTAGGACTGAATCTATTATACAGTCCTGCAGATGCTTAAAAAAGTGTTACGAGTCAAATTAAAACAACTACAAATCAGGCCTTTTGTAAAAATGAAGATGAATGTTTGAGTGCTTTCTGTAAAGTCTCCACCACGCGGGCTTTATAAACACCAAATGTGCAGTTTCCTGATAGATTCTGTCTATTTGAACCGCAGCAGCTTTCGTCCTCTTATTTTTCCACAATTATCTATATTCTCCCAGGAAGGACCAAAGCACAGATGCCCTGTCCCCAGGCAGGCTCCGGGTCCACTGATTCAGCTAATGATCACTGTGGTCGTGGTAGTTATTCACCTCTGGTCCCAGCTCTTTATTGGTACAGCTGCTTTTGTCAAAAATAGCCTGTAATGTGTAAAACGTTAAAGATATAGACGGTGTATTTTCTCCTCACCTGCGCCTCCATTTCCTCCTTTTTCAGTTTGATCAGAGACATTCCTGTGAAGTCCATCAAACCTACGACGACAAAAACATCAACATTCAAAGTTAAACCTAGGTCATGTTAAAGGGTCAGTGGCGGAGACGAGCAGAACTGGGTTTTCTGGGTTCTGGGTTTTCTGAGGAGAGCTTTAGAAGACGTCTGGTCAGCAGCATTTCAGCAGCTGCCGACTCCAACCAGCAACAAACGAAACCTCGACTTCCATCTCCACTGCTACGCTGATGACATCCTGCTCTCCTTATCAGGGAAGTCCTGCCACACTAACCAGTTTCTGAAGTTTACAGGCCGTCTTAGAGACATACAGACGTAAATGACCTGAAACCTTCGAATTTCAAATTCAAGTGAAACTTAACCTTGTTTTTGGACCAGAAAACTACAGACTCATTATCCAACCATGTGTTTGTCCTCAGTGGCATTTCCTTTGCTTCCAGTACTGCTGCTAGGAACTCTGGAGTCAAATTTGACCAAGATCAAAACCCCCCAAAAAATCCTTTTGCTGATCCAAAATGATTCTGGCTTAGATCTGAAAGGTAGAGTCAGGAGAGCTCACCTCTCTGCACTGGCTACCTGTTCACTTCCTTCCTTATCACACAGACTGCCTGTCCAAAAGTCCACACCTGGATTTAACTCGGTAACAGTTAAGAGTTAAGAGCCTCCCGTCAGATAATTACTGCAGGGACGATGACGTCTCAGCTGACAACAGGTTGTTTAAGTCTAACTGATGCAGTGAAGAGCTTCTCATTTCTTCAACAACCATGAATACACCTCCTGTGGTCGAGGATAAGATGTTCATCTGTTTCAGAAAGGTCAAAGTGTTGGCATCAAGTGAAGAAAACATCTCAGGAGATGCTGAAACCACTAAAACTGGGTTAAGACCTGTCCAACGCGTTCTTAAAAACTGGAAGGAAGGACGGAGGGGATCCATCAACTTCCAGGAAGAAATGTGGCCAGAAACAAATGTTGAAGATGGTAATCAGTGAACGTCTGGTGAAATCAGATCATAAAAACCAGCAGCAGAACTCACGACTATGTTTAATAGTGAAAGTAAGAACATTTCCACACCAACAATGAAGGAACTCAAGGGACCAAACACCTGTCTGGTCTTAAGAAAACCACCAACCAGGAAAAAAGGCTTCCAGCTGCCAGAGAGCATCAAGACGGGACTCTGGATCAGCTGAAGGAGGTCAGGAGGTGAATGCAGCTGTAATCATAGATGAAGGTCATCCAAGGAAACGTTGGAGTGACTCTTTTGTTTGGACAGGTGATGTATAAACCCCTAAATGACTTAGCTTCATGCCATCTTGAGCCTGTAAAGCCTTTTTTGTTTTTTATTGTCTTTGAGAGATGTTTTATAAACAAAACTGAGTTCCAACAACAGCACTAGTTGGTAAATAAAGACAACCGGCCAACTAGTTACTGAAGTATTGAACAAGGTCAGGTGATTGTGGCGGGGGTTGGTGTTTCTACTATTTTCTTGATTCCTCCATCAGCTGCTCGTCTCACCGTGGTCAGAAATCTGCTGCTGTCCATGTTTGGTGGAGGTGACGACCACAGCGGCCATGTCGTTGACGTGCCTGGACGCCTGCTGCAGCGTGTGCAGCTTCCGGTTGTTGCGGTCAGCCTTCACCTGAAATGACAGCAGCGTTTCAAGGAAGATGCGGCGAATCCGCTTTAACTGGAGATGAAAACTTGAGCTGAACATTTCTAACTCAAACATACTTCAAACGTAACTCTGACAACTCTGATCCAGTTCATGCAAATGTGTTTCTCGTTCTGACGTCTGACAACGGGAACGCCCTTTCCTGGTTTCCTCCGAAGCGTTTATCTCATGAGGCTGATCCTGATTGGCTGGTGATCAGGGTGACGTCATCCTTTGAGTCTCACGTCTCTTCGTTTCAGACACGTCTCAGCCTCATTTCTCAGACTGGAGTGAATCTAGATGATTCTAGCTTCATCTCCATTTTTTGTGATTTTATTTGCCTTTATATTTTTTGGTCAAATTCACAGTTTAGGACATCAGCTACACCGTTCTGGTGTTAAAAATAGACGTCATTGTCCGTCACGCCAAAGCAGACGGGGACTCGGGGTCCCGGGTCCCGGGAATCTGGGACTCCGGGGACTCTGGGACTCCGGAGACTCGTAGACTCTGAGACTCGGAGACTCTGAGACTCGGAGACTCTGGGACTCGGAGACTCTGGGACCCGGAGACTCTGGGACCCGGAGACTCTGGGACCCGGAGACTCTGGGACCCGGAGACTCTGGGACTCGGAGACTCTGGGACCCGGAGACTCTGGGACTCGGAGACTCTGGGACTCGGAGACTCTGGGACCCGGGGAAACGGCTTTTGACACTTTTAGCATGGTGTCACTTTCAGATTTGGATTCTTCGATTCATTTCATGTCTGTATTTTATTCGTACTGTTGTTTATTTTTCACTATTCATCTGACAGTTCTTAACTGTGATGTAATTTTTCTTATTTTAAATGTCAGGCACTTTTGCCGACTTTGTGTTGTTGTAAAGTCCAACATAAAGGACGTTGGACTGATGTTTTTGTACCTTGGAGGCTGCAACTAGCTGAGCGGTGCTTCCAGCGATCTCGTGTGAACAGACGATGAGCTCCTCGTAAGTTCCTCTTTCCCCCACGACCCGGTCCGCCGAGTCTCTGAGAGGAGAAATTCAATCGTCACATGTTTTATATTCTGACAAGGACCTCAGAATGCATAACGTACATTATTGTACTGATGGCTTTGGCCACTTACAGCAGCTGCGTGGCGCCCCAGCCAACAGCTTTGGAGGCAGAGATGAGTCCTTCAGTCCACCGAGAGTTTTTGGCATAAAACTCAGTGACGGATGCTGCCCCCTGCAGGAAGAACAAGTTCAGAGAACGTCCTGAAAAGGGAATAAAAAGGAAACTCTTCTTGTTCCTATGGGGCTTTGACTGCATTTACTGAGTCTTTAAGTCACACATCGCCTTTTTGGTGATGGTTTTAATATCTAAGACCTGTTTTTTAGGGAACAGAATTTACAGGAATTTATTGCAGCTGCCAAACGAGACCTTTTTCTCAAAGTTGACGCAGTTTCCTGATGTCCTAATGAACCATTCGAGAGATATTTTGTGGAAATACCACATGAACACAGCATAAATGTTTATGGGGCGGGGTCAGCCACTCCACTCAACTACACCCCGCTCTTCTGCTGCTACCAGCTTAAAGGTGGAGCAGAGGCAGCATGACGGATGTCCTCTGTCGTCAACTCACCCTCCCTCCTTCCACGATGTCCTTCTGCAGGTCGGTGGCGGCCGTCACCAGGATATGAACAGCCTGGACGTAAAAAAGAAATAATGAGTGAGCAATTGTTCACCTGAGTTCACAGACAAGGAACTGATCATCGGACTTCTTACCTTCATCAGGTCTGAGCAGGATCCCAGGATACTGTTGAAAAAAAGACAAAAAGTCAACATTATTGCACCTAATGAAAGAGAAAAAACCGCGGCCTGATCCGGAGCCTGACCTCTGATTGACCTCCAGCTTAATCCCATTGGTGTCTTTCTTTGCTTGGTTCAGGATCTCCTGGGAAGCACAAATGGAAATGATGGAAATGCATGTTTCAACATCACCAGCTTTATTTTTTTATGCCTAATCGAGCAGACTTTTTTTCTTACGTCCATTCGCAGCACAGCTTCTTCAATGGCAGTCGATGTAGCGACCATCTCTTTATCCACCACGCTGCCCAGCTCTTCTCTCAGCACATCGTGACCTTTTGGACGCAGATCCTAAACAAAAATTGCACCATTTTAGTGCCCACGCCAGAAACCCATCCAACCAGATCCTGCAACCATCAGTAAGACACAACAACCAACACAGTCACGGTTTAAGATCTGGTTCCTGTCTTTTAGATCGTCTTTGCAGTCCTCAAATACAGCTTTCCAGCATTTTAACAGAACAGAACCATCAGACAAACTTCAGGTGTCTTCAGGACATCAAGGACTGGACGTCCACTAATGTTTTGCTACTAAATTCTGATAAACAGAGGTTGTTGTTTGTGGTCCAAACACCTCATGAAGGGATTAGATGGTGTTGTGATGTCCTCCAGTAAAACTGTGAGAAACCTTGGCGTTATATTCTATCAGGATTTGTCATTTAAACAGCATATTAATCAGGTTTGTAAAACCGTGTTTTTCCACCTCCGTAATATCACAAAGATCAGGAGCATCCTCTCCCAGAGTGATGCTGGAAAACTAATTCATGCGTTCGTATCTTCTAGACTAGATTACTGTAACGTGTTGTTGGCTGGATGTCCAAGTAATTCTCTGAAGATCCTCCAGCTGATCCAAAATGCAGCAGCGCGAGTGCTGACAGGAACCAACAAGAGGAACCACGTCTCTCCAGAGTTCCAACATTTTATTACTTATAAAGTCCTAAACATCCAAACTCCTGGTTTTCTCCAAGACCAGATGGTTCCTCCTGTTCTTAACAGAGTTCTCTGTTCTCAGAGTGCAGGTTTACTCGTAGTTCCTAGAAGATCCAGATGTAGATCTGGAGGACGGGTCTTCTGCTATCAGGAACCATCACTCTGGAACCAACTTCCAGTTTGGGTGAAGGAGGCTGACACCACCTCCACCTTTAAAACCAAACTTCCAACGTTTGTGTTCAGTAAAACATCTAGTTGGTGTAAACTTTAGTGTGTCAGGACCAGTAGTCACAGCTGCAGCTGCAGGACCAGACTGGAGCAGCTGGTCTTCAACACAGCTTCATCTGGATCTGCTGCTGTAGACCTGCTGCAGGGGGACACCAACATGATCCACTGACCTGCAGTCCCACCTCTGACCACCTCAGTGTCTGCTGTCTACACCTGTTTAGATAGTGGTCTCTGTAGTCCACCAACTAACCAGGTACCAGTCTGGTGGACAGAAAACTCTCAGTTCTCCAGGTAACAGATAATTATACTGATGGATCTGGTCTTTGGTACCTTTGACGGTGTGTCTGTGCCTCTTTACTTCCTGTTCTACCAGCTGGTCTTCAGCAAGAGGGTCCCCCCTTATGATCCAGGTCCTGGTCCAGGTTTCTTCCCCCTTATGATCCAGGTCCTGGTCCAGGTTTCTTTCCCCTTATGATCCAGGTCCTGGTCCAGGTTTCTTCCCCCTTATGATCCAGGTCCTGGTCCAGGTTTCTTTCCCCTTATGATCCAGTTCCTGGTCCAGGTTTCTTCCCCCTTATGATCCAGGTCCTGGTCCAGGTTTCTTCCCCCTTATGATCCAGGTCCTGATCCAGGTTTCTTCCCTCTTAAAGGGGAGTTTTAACCTGCTGCTGTTTATGTAATAATTGATTGGGGTTCATCTTCTGGTCTCTGGAAAGATCCTGGAGCAACTTGTGTTGTGATAGACGCTGTATAAATAAAACTGAATTGAAAAATTAAGATTTGATTCTTGCATGCTTCAGCAAACTCTGCTGCTGGTTTTGAGCTTTTTGTCCGTCCCTCATTGCTCCTCTACGTGACATATTTTGACCTTCCCGGCTTAGATTAGTTTTCTTCACAGCAGAGCAAAGTGCAGTTCTTTGAATGACCACAGGGGCTGCCTCCAGAGATGAGTCATGAGTTTCCATTGACAGCATGATGTGACTTCAGAACCGTATCCGGCCTCGAGACCGTGACCAGGAATAGGAGGGTCTAGATAATGGATGGATGGATGAAGCCATTATTGGGTGGGATGAATTTTTATTTAAAGTCAAAACTATTTTAAACCACACATTTAAGAATAATTAGAGGTGTGGTTTTAGGAATGAGTTGCATGGATTTCTATTGTGCTGTCTTTATTTCAGTGACTTTTGTCGGTAAAGTTGACCTCTGAGCTGTAATAAACCCCTTAGTGAGCACGTGTCTGCTGGCTGCTGTTCAGATATTCAGCCTCACATCGTGCTGCCGTGTGCCTCTCTTGTTTTGTCTTCTCGTTATATTTATGGGTTTTATCCTACCTGTCCCATAGCGAGGAGGCGTTGAACAGTGTAGCGTATTGCAGATGGGTCAGCTCTCTGGATACTGGCCTGAAACTTCAGATCCTTCAAGAACTGAAGGCAATGATTAGCACATTCCTGACAGCTGTCATTCAAACCTGCACCAAACAAAAATCATGAAGGTTTTACTGACTGCAATAATTTAAAAGTGTATCACAGCTGAAGTTTGAATGTTACTGTCGTGGGCTGCCTTACTGTCGGCCTGATCGGTGGGGGCTGAGTGTGCCGTCGCTGCTCCGTTGACAATCGTGTCGGCAGCAAGGTGGGAAAACTGTGTTACTGCTCTCAACAAGCCGCTGGCATCTGGAGACGATAAAACAACGTTAGACAGGATCTGATCATCAGAGGTAAACATACAAACACACACACAAGCCCCACAGTCCAGCTTCTGAGCAGAAACCAACGTAGATGTAAGAAAAGTTGCACTTTCTCTACCGACCAGTAGGGTCTGGATCAAGACCTGCAGTTCCTCTACGGACCACTAGGGTCTGGATCAAGACCTGCGGTTCCTCTACCGACCACTAGGGTCTGGATCAAGACCTGCGGTTCCTCTACCGACCACTAGGGTCTGGATCAAGACCTGCGGTTCCTCTACCGACCACGAGGGTCTGGATCAAGACCTGCGGTTCCTCTACCGACCACTAGGGTCAAAGTTGCAACCCTCCATGTTAAACCTCCCCCAAGTTTACATCAGAAATAAAGATATTTACAGGCTTAAAAAGGTTTTAAAAGGTTTTGACTCCACAGTGACACTTACCGCTCCTGTTTCCCAGGTAGACCAGGTGACTCTGCTGCATTTTGTCAATAGATCTAAGAGTGATTTCAGCTCGGTTCACCAGGTAATCTGAGAACAGAAGGAGAACTGCTGATGGAGCATGAAAATGCAAAATCCCTACTAAAACCTGTAAACAAAGGAATCCGTGTTTTTGTTCCAGGCTTCCCTCTGTGTCATGGTTGTTCACTGGAGTATTGATCTGTGTGTTGCAGAGGGCGGCTGTTATCGATGTTGTGGATGTTTCCCTGTTTCAACACATCTGATTTAAATAAATGTGTCGTTACACAGAGTTGAGCAGAACTTGATGAAACGCTGCTGGTGATCCATTCATCTGAACCTTGCGTGTTGAAGCAGAGACACATAAAAAATGGACTTCAAAGCTCTGATTAATATTTGTGATTGAGGGACAGATGGTTATTTTGATGGTTAATTTAAGCAGGAGATAAGGGAGGATGTTGGGAGTATAGAGTCCAGTTTACTGGAAAGGTAGAGCTATTGGTCATCGATGAAGCAGCAAAAATGGGTATTGAATTTGTGAAAAATATTGCCAAGGGGGAGGAGATAGGTGATGAAGAAAAGGGGACCCAGGACAGAGCCCTGGGGCACAGCTCTGATGACTGGGGAGGGACCGGATCTGAAAGATTTCAGCTGTATGAACTGAGAGCCTGTGAGATAACAGTGAAACCAGTGGAGGGGGGTGGGGGTGATGCCACTGGGGGAGAGTCTATTGGGGAGGATGGAGTGTGAAATGGTGTCAAAGGCTGCACTGAGGATGAGGATGGAGAGACGACCAGAGTCAGCTGCAGTGGAGATCATAGGTGATTTTAAGGAGGGCAGTTTCAGTGCTGTGACTAGAAACCAGACTGGCAGGGCTCAGAAAGGGAGTTCTGAGTGAGGTGAAGCTGTAATGGGAGGCGACAGTTTTTCCCAGGATTTTATCTGAGCCAGGATTTTTCAATATTGGAGCGACAGCTGCGTCTTGAAAGGTGATGGAACAATTCCAGTGGTGAGTGAAGAGCGGATGATGGCAGGAATGAGCGGGAGCAGAGAGGAGAGGCCGGACTCGGCCAAAGTTGTGGGGAGGGGATGGAGCTGACATGTGGAGGCTTGGATGTCCTGATGAAGTTGGAGATTTCGGTCACGTCAGGGAGTAGAAAGCTGGAAGAAGACTGGTAATAAGGGAGAGGTTCCGGTGGAGAGAGGCAGTGGACTTAAGGACAGTTGCTGGTGGATGTTGTGGATTTTGTCACTGAAAAACTGCAATAAAGAATTACAGGTGTCAGTTGAGTCCAGACGGGGTGGTGGGAGTCGGGTGGGTGGAGAATATCGTTAAGCAGTGAGAACAGAGTCGTGGGCATCCAGGGGCATCCAGAGGTGAAATGATAACAAAATCCACGAATGAGGAGGTAAAGAAAGATAGTCCACCATCTACAGCAACTACACAGACCATAAGTTACCAGAGAGCAGCGGCAGCAAGTCGCACCAGCGTCCACTCGCTCGTCCACAGACCTCTGAATAATCTCTAACAGATAACAACTTATGTGGTTTATATAAATCTGTCCTGACTGTCCTAGACACGTTTAAAAAGTTGACTATGATTTTCCTCGGAGAATTAAAATAAGGGGGGGTTGTTTTTTTTACCAGGAGAGCTGATGCAGCGGACGTGGACGGGGTCATCCAGTTTGGCCACAGCATCCAGTATGATGCCCTCAGCCTCCACCACGGCACACTGCAGCAGACTGAACTGCTCCTCCTGCAGCTTCTGGGCCAGCTCACCTTCCCGACAGGCCTGAATAGACAACCACAATCCCATCGGGAACTTGGGAAATGTAAAGCTACCCTGCAGAGCGAAGCAAATACGACACCTGCTTCTGTAGCTGGGCGTGTAGGCTCCCCAGCTCCATGCTGCTCCTCTGCCTCTCCTGCTCCAGGGAGTTCTGCTGGAGGTGGGCTCGTTGTCTGAGGGAGTTCAGCTCGGCGTCCTGCTCCCGAACCGAGCGCAGCAGCCCCTCCCTCTCCGCCTGGAGGCCTGCCAGTGTGCTGCTCAGCTGGGTTCCACTCTGAGGGAAAACAGCACATAAAAGTGAAGAAAAACCAGTGTTTTCACTCATGAATGATGTCGGACCAGTTTCCAGGCAACTTCCTACCAGTTCTTTGCTTTGCAGCAAGCTGTTTGCACGTGTTAGTTCTGCTCGGGTGAAGTCCAGCTCTCGTTTCAGTCTGTCGATCTCCAGCTTCTGTTCTGCATTGATGGCAAGCTGTAGAAAACAAACGAATAAAACACATGAGCGCACCGCTTTGGAGGAAACACCAGCTGAACGAGCATTTCCTAAAGAACTTTCTCCATCTGTCACCATTGTCACTTTATACCTGCTGCTGCAGCTGAGCTCTCAGGGACTCCAGCTCTCGGTCGGTCTGGTTCTTCTCCAGGTCCAGAGTGCTCTGGTGCCGCTGGGCCTGTAGTTTCAGAGAGGAGAGCTCTGCATCTTTTTCCCTCGCAGAGCGAAGAAGCGCATCTCGCTCTGCCTGCAGAGCCGCCAGGGTGCCGCTCATCTGAGACCCTTCCTGAAGAAAATGAAACACAAATATACACTAATGACATATCAAAATCAGTGCTGTTGGGCCTTTGGTACCCTGATTCACGACATCCCTCAGCACTCTGACTGTATCATCGTCAGCGCCGCTGCGTCAGCGCCGCTGCGTCAGCGCCGCTGCGTCAGCGCCGCTGCGTCAGCGCCGCTGCGTCAGCGCCGCTGCGTCAGCGCCGCTGCGTCAGCGCCGCTGCGTCAGCGCCGCTGCGTTTCTGATCACAACCACTTGGCTTTTGTCAAAGTTGTTTATGTTGTTAAATCCAAGATTAAAGTTTATGGAGCTGCTAGGTAGGATCTGTAATACGTTTAAGGTAGAGTAAGTAATTTCTGGATGATGTTCATCTGTTGATATTTGAGGGAAAAATAAACAACAAATCAGTAAAACAGAGCGACAGCCCCTTCCTGCCCCTCCCTCCAGCGCTTTCCAAGAAACAAAAGCCATCGTAAACATGGTGGCGCATGAAGACCAGACTTTTATTCACAAGGTGGGAAGCTAGAGGATGGTGAGGAGACACGGTGTTACAGAGGAGATACAGAATCGCTTATCCTGCCTTTAACTGACATCAGAAGGAAGAAACTGATTTGACACCATGATTTTTGTTTTATTTGAAATGCTATTTACTCACCTCGCTTACTTTACTAACTTATATTGATTTCTTTATTTACTGAGCCATTTATACATTTATTTTTGGTAGTTTCAGGCCTCTGAAGTTATCAGGATTTATATCAAATATTGTAAACGTCCCCTCTGATTCTCACTTAAAGTTATTATTATCGTTATTTATTTGGTTCACCCTAAAGCGTTGCTCTAAATATAAGTATAATATATATATAAGTGTAAGTGCTGGTTTTCATTCATGCTGGTTTGAAAGTGTGGCTGAAAAGGATATAAATCCTGCTGGATTTTAACTATTGATCTTGATTAATAACATCGTATCTTATGTGTTTTTCATCATAATCCTAATAAAACAACACAAAAACATAAAAACTCGTAAAGTGACAGAATGACACTGGGAAGTGAAAAAAGCATTTGTATTTTTTAATGTAAAATCTAAAGCCACTATGTGGCAACGCCACGTCTGAGCACATGGAGGAAGTACGAACAGGAACGCTCATGCCATAGGCCCGACAGAACACAATAAAACGCGCCGTGCCGGACCGTCCTCACTCATTCAATAAACGCAACTGAAACATTTCAGACTCTTCATATGGTTCTTTTGGTTTAAATTTTGTCCTAAACCTATTTTTGAAGGTTTGTGGAGGACCTGAAACCGTGTGTAACCCTCCGCGTTACCGTGTCTTTACTCTCCAGAGTGCTGCGAAGCATGGCCAGCTCTGCTCTTTGTTCCAGCAGTTCTTTATTCAGGCGGTCAACGTCCTGCTGCTGCTGATTCATCTGATCAGGAGAGGAGACACCACCAGTAAGGACGAGGATCTTCTCAACCGCAGCGACTGAGCTACAACGTGTCTCACCGTGTTTCTTTTCTCCTGCCGTAGACGGTCCAGCTCACTTTCTAGCTGCTGTTTCTCTCTCCGCAGGTCATCTTGATCTTGTCTTGTATTCGACAGCATCTTCACCGTTTCTGCGTTCTACACAAGAACACAATTAGCTACAAATGACTATTTCACTGCAACAAAAACTGTTCTTGTAGTTTTTTGTGCTTGTCTGGTCCTTCTTTTCCTCTTCTTTGCATGTCCTGCAGACCAGAACCTCAGGAGCTGCTTGCTGACCTGCAGTTCCACCTCTGACCATCCCAGTGTTACCTCCACCTGTCTGTATGGGTGTCTGTTGGATACTTGCTGACATCCCGACCTGCAGTCCTCATCCCCTTGGATCACCGTCTATCCATATATCACCCATATTCACAGAAGTCTAATTGGACTACTGATGATAGTTACTATTGTATCCTGTCTTGCACCTTTGACGGTGTCTCTATGTCTCTATTCTTTCTTATTTCTTGCTCTACCCGGCTGGTCTTCAGCAGGAGGGTCCCCCCTCATGATCCAGGTCCTGGTCCTGGTTTCTTCCCTCTTAAAGGGGAGTTTTTCCTGCCACTTTTTGGCTTAAGGTTTTTCTTCCACTAGGGGAGTTTTTACCTGCCGTTGTTTATGTAATAATTGCTCGGGGGTCATGTTCTGGGTCTCTGGAAAGATCCTGGAGACAACTTGTGTTGTAATAGACGCTATATAAATAAAACTGAATTGAATTTACCTTCTTCATCAGATCAGCATGACCTGTAACCAGCTCCGCATGTCTTTCTTTAAGCTGAGAGAAACGAAGCTCTGCTGCCTGGGCTCTAGCTGCACAGAGACGATGGGATGAAGAGGAATAAAACTCTTTTAGTGACATCTGACTATTCTTATATGAGTCCTTGAAATAAAAACGGAAACTATGCACTCACTGTCCGCCTCCTTGAATCCAATCTGCGCCCCGACATTGGCGACATTAGTGCTTCGTAGAGCGTCCACCTCCATCCGCAGCTGCTCGTTTTCGACCAGGGCCACCTGTTTGTGGGTGCGCTGTTCTTCCACCTCAGCTTCCAGGCGGTTCACCTGAGCCTTTAACTCGGTTACACAACGCTGAGCCTGAGGAACAGGACGAAGCCCAAACCATCGGTCCACCGCCACCATGTTCTGAAGCTGGTTGAGGTGTTACCGCTGACATGCTGTGTTGGGTTACTACCCATTGTGACCAAACATGGTCCCTTCACTTGCCTGCTCAAACTCCATCGTTTCAGAAGTCTTGCTTGTTAAAATGCAAATTTCTCAAACCTATTTCATGCCTCCGTGTTCTTTTTGAAGAGCAGGGGCTTTTTCTTGGCAGCCTTTTTCTCAACAAGCCTGGTTTTTTAATTGTGTAATCATTTGAACCAGCAGGTTTGGCTGCAAAGACGAGCAAAGATGACCTCAGATAAGATCTCCTTTTACGCAGAACAGATAAACTGGTAGCTGCAAGTGTTTCATAAATACATGTCTGAATAAAACGGGCACATCCACAACACCAGTTGATACCTCGCTCTTGATGAGCTGCAGCTCTGGTTTCAGCGCCTCCAGCTCCCTCTTCAGACTCTCGTTCTCCGTTTCTCTCTGGTCCTGTGAAGCTTCTGGAATTCCCATTTGGCTGAGCATGTAGTACTTCCACAAGACAAAGCGAAGCGTTAGCACCAATACCAAGCAGATCTTAACTTTGGGTTTGGGTGCAAGCAAACCTGTGGCATTTGAGGAGCTTCTCTAAACTCAGGCTGTGTCTCCACCTCCTCCTCCTCTTGGCGGTCATCTTCGGACATCACCACCACTGGCTTCTTATACTCAGCCAGGGCGGCAGCTCGGAGGAAGTTTGGAGGAGCCTTTAGAGTTGGAATAAACAAGGGACATCGATTTAAAAACTCCCCAGTGACCAAGTTTGAGCTCATGTGGGAAGAATCAAAGAAACTCCTTTCTGTTTGCTTACATCTGGAAGATCTGGGATCTGGATGTTACTTTTGAAGAACTCCATCTCTCTGGCTCTGTCGAAGAACTGAGTGAGGCTACAAAAGAAAACAAGAAAAAAAAAACATAATATCTAGACCAAAAACAAAATGTTTGTATCGGCATAATAAATAACCAAAACAGCAAGTTTTCATATTTACGATGACCACCAACCTCGTGAACAGGTCGCGGAATCTCTCCCGATGTCCGAGAAGAACATCCGCAGCGATACCTGTGACGCAAACGCAGGGGGGATTTGAGGCTTTGCCTGGCACAGGAACTTGTGGATGAATAAAATCAACAGCATTGTGACTCACGGCTGTGGAGTTTGAACAGCAGTCGGACGGAGAAGTGATAGAGGAAGCTGCAGTCCGGGATGAGGGGTATGAGAGGAGTCAGTCTGCACTGTCCGGCCGGGGTCGTGGATTTGGCCCCGTTGGCGTCCAGCTGACGCAGCACTACAAGCAAGAAAACCAAACCATAACCATGGACTACCTTCCCTCCGGGACTTATTTATGGATGCTTTTTTATTTTTAGACTCGTCTGTATTTCCTTCATCTGGCTAACTTTTATTTTTTCAAAAATCCAACTTTTGCTCACCCTTTTTCATCTCTGGTATTCAATCCATCTGTGCTGTTGATTTTGTACTTACTTAAAAGTATATTACCCGCTCAAGAATTCACTTTGGAATATTCCATTTCCACTGGAGCACCAGCTGGGTGGTCCCCATAAAAGTATTGTTTCTGTGTAGGAACTGTGAGGACTGATGTGACAAGTCTCTTTTGAAAATCTACAGCATTAAAACTGGTCCTGGTGACCCACAATTCAAACGTCAATTTTCATAAGTCAGTTTTCAGTAAATTATTATTCATTTCTACTTATGTCAGTTTCCAGTAATTTCAATAACCATTGTGAGTTCTTCTTTCTTGTATTAAAGGGTTCCAACAAATTTACTCGTGTAAATACAGAAGCAGGTTCTTTGGTGTCACTGTGGAAAATGTGCTCCTGATTTAGATATAGTACAGATAACAGACTCTAAATGCCTGTTTACTGTTGGATGTGTGAATTAAAAGGAACCGAATGTCGAAACTAATGTTTATCTTACTCAAAGTACGTTACTATACTATACATCCACATATATAGTTACTACGAGAGTAACTATACATGTGGATGCTAATTCTCTGAGCATTTTAGGACCAAGAGGAGTTTTGCCACCACAGTTATCCAGACCTTTTTGGGTCTATCCAAAACCCTGTGTTTGTAAAACGGGTCCAATATGATGATCTCACCTGTTTCAGCCATCTTAAGGCCAGCATCCAAGTAATCCAAAAGCTCTTGTGTCATATCCAGCCTGCAATACATTAGCCATGATTATGAAGCACATTTTCACTCGAGAAAGACTTTAGTCAAGAGCCAGATGTTAAAACAATGATGAAGGCGCTTCAGTTAGGAGAAGGAAACTCACACTTTAGTCATGTCAGTTCCTGCTTCCCGCTCCACCGTCTCGTCGCTGGCCTCCAGGTTACCTGGGATCACTTTGTGCTGTGGAAGCAGGGACAGAAATGTTTACTGTGGGTGTACGTCACACAGTATATTCTTAAATGTGCATTATTTGATTACAGTGTGCATATATTACAGAAACAGGAGACCAATGGAAAAACTAATTGCAATGATGCATTTGCTCAAACACTAAAAATGTGTCACTAAACAACTCAATAAAGTGAAATATTTTACCTTTGCATGAAATTCTATTTTGAGGTAGAGGAATTTGGCCGACAAGGCAACAATGTGACCATATCGATCATGCAAGTTTCCCTGGAAAAACAAGGCAGAGAAGTCACGAAATAAAAATTAGGAAAAAACCCAACAAACAAACACTTGACACAATTGAAAATTAAACTTTTACGATATAAACCTGACAAGTAAAAATGGCAAAAACTATGAGATGTGAAACAAAGCCAAATTTGTGGTTGTGTAACAGAAGTCACAGCTTTTGCTGCTGAAGGACCGACTGTACTCGTTTATAAACTGACTTTTAGATTATTTGAATAAATAAATGTAGTGAGAATCTGAGGACACACAGATGAAAAGGTGCTTCCTAGTCCAAACACATCCACAAATATTATTACCACAGCAAGCTTGCAGTCTAAAACTCAGCAGGGACTGTCTGGTTGACGCCACTCACCCACAGGATGCCCATGTCTTTCACATTACGACCGTATCTGCGGGAATCTGCAACAGCCTGTCAATCAGACAAGGAAGAGGGACGTTACACTTCACCATCACGACAAGAAAGTACGGTGGTTGAAGGAAGAACATGGAAACATGTGGCTGCTGAACTCACATTTCTGTGTCCATCTCTGAGCACTCGGTGCAACACATAGCAAAATTTCCAGCTGACCATGGAGTTGCTGGAAAGAGGCAGGTTTGAGACGTAGGACCAGAAGGTGGTGGCTCCACCCTCTTTGTGTGTCCCCATGATGATATCTTCACAGCTGTTAAGGAGACTTCCAAACACTATTCCACAAGATGAACCTGTGGAAAACGGTTTATATAGCTCCTCGAACTTAGCTGTGGTGGTCTACAACTTTCTGAGATCATTTAAGCCGCTTTAATATTTTTTACTGTATCAAAGAAGTTTGCTGAGAAACTCACTAAAAACGTCTTCAATGTAAACTTAAAATTTTGAAGGCCAAAATAGGAATGGCCATGAGGCCTATATGATTACCTGGGAGCCAGAAAGATTTGGTCCAAATCTTTCAAGAACTAAGATGGTTCACAGAAAGGAAGACGTACGAGACGGTGAGGAGTGTGGTAAACGAGGACTCAGATTTATAGGAGCACAAACATCTGCATATATTTTATCAGCGTATACAGTCAATGCACATGTCCGTTCAAAATGTTAACAAATCAAAGGAATATTTCAAAAATGACGGTTTTTAGAGTAAAAGATTTTTATAAATTACGTAATTCTTTATTTTTCTATGACACCACCATATATAATTACAAGACATTATGTGAAATTTTAGGTAATATATGTCACAGATTTGTGAAAGTTTGTACTTACATTTAAAATTGACTGAGGAAATAAAAAATCCCTCTAGCTTTTGCTTAAATTATAATTTAATGTTTTTGAGTCTGTGGATGAAATAAAAACACTACAGAGCCCCTGACATGACATCTGAAATGAATAAATCATTTGTGGCCACAAATTATAATGATAAATTATGAATTATTTAACAATAAGTTTTTATAACACTTATAAAAAAAAAGATTTTAGGTCAGGAAATACTAATTTGTGGCCAACATTATTCCGCTATGTTGAAATTTCATGTCTGGCTTGTAAATAAATATATTTTCTTTAGGGAAAAATATCGTTAATGTCACTTTCTAAACGTGTTAAAAACTCCAGTTTAGATTCGCTTTATTGTACTTTTATGAGGGAGCCGCAAACATAACATCTGAAACAAATAAACAAAGCCGTATTTGTTTTTTAAAGACATTTCTGCGGCAGGTTTTAAGTTAGTTTTCGTTTTTAAGCCACTTCCGCCCGTTAGCACCAGCGTGCTAACCGCGGTACCCTGAAACGTCAGATAAAAACCAACATCTGGACTCAAACATCTGTCTTTATCAACACGGATACGCAGGCGGGACTAAAGCGGGCTTGCTGCGGTGTTGAAAGGATACGGCGCACATATTTGGCTTTAGGTGGCGTTTCGGTGGACGTGACGGTTTTACTGATGCTGTGCAGCTGAAAAGAAACGACACAAAACCATCAATTTTCACGTCAAACATCGAACTCCTGCCGCTTCTACAAGGTTTACTTTTCTACTGAAACGTCTGGAAAGTTGTTCTGCTTCAGAAACTCGTTGAAGACGTCACAGTAACGTCCGAAAGTCGTCTCAAACGGCTTTATTCACGTTTTCATGGCCGTTTTATTTCCTTCTAACTCAGTAAGACACAAAACACTAACAATCGTAGAAACACACCAGTAAATCGGCGGGACAGTCAACATGTTGCTCATGTAACTGGCCACGGAAACCCCCAACTCTTAACCCATCTTTATGTTTAAAAGTCCCTAAAATAAACATGGATACAAACCCAGGCTGGATTCTACACTCTGACGTCACTGTTTCCAATAAAATAATTGTAAACTAAACAAGCTGTTTTGTGACCATCAAATTTGACTAAGAAGAAACTATAGTTGTATAGGAATGAAGAAAAAAATCATTCACACATTTAAAAAAAAAAAAAAGGACCAGTAGAGCTTTAATGTAAAAATACGACTCACCTGTTGTTTGCCAAACTGTTCTTTCTCCGCAGCCAAAGCCTTTTCTGTCTTATTTTCACTTTTATTCTTGGTTTTACTCATTTTATCTCTTTGAAAGTATAAATCAAAAAGTATAAATCCAGAGTTGCCACCAGGTTCCGCTCCTTAAAAACCAACTTTAGTGAGTTTTGGAGGACAAAAGTCACCAAAACACTTGTCCTTTAACTTAAAGTCCAAAGCAAGACAGCAGTCTTTCAAAGCAAATCCAAATAAAGAGGTGGAAAAAGAAAAGTTACTCTGTGCGTTAATGTTCAGCAAATTTGTAAAAAACACCTTGCTTTAATGTATCAATCTAAATGTACGTCTGTGAAATAAAATGCTACTGACGTCAAGTAAAAATATTTTATCAAAAATAAGTGACTTTACATCCAAGAAGCCAGAACAGCTGTAGACAACTAGAGATGTTTCCTCTTAGGTCAGCAGGTAGATCTGGAGGCAGTGAAACTGGAAAGACGACACAAAGGCACACCACCCATCCGCCCTGAAAGACTGGTTTCTGCTCCTCCGCATGATAAAAAAAAGTCTTAAAGATGGTGATAAAGGTTCAAGACCCACTGTGCATGAATGTTAATGTGTTATACAAAAGAAGGAAATACTCAGGCAACAGATATAAACAATACTGAGGTCATTACAAAAAATGGACAGTCATTATTTTTAAACAGTTCATCTCTTAATTCCAGAGCTTCATAATTCAGAACTTTGTCTCTTTGGTAAATCTTGAAGTTTCTTTAGAGAAAATCAACTCTTCCCTTAAATCAGGTCGTCCACATGACTGGCTGGTAGGTTGGCATCATGACGGAGGCAAGCTGTGGGTGGAGTTACACCGGTCTGTTGGGGGGAGAAGGTAAAAAAGCATTAAGCTCTTACGTGTTCACACACCCAAAGTAAAAGGAGGAACACTTTACACCCTTCACGCCACGCCCCATAAATACAAATGCTGAGACAGAAACGGAGGCCTCGTGTCACTCCTTTACCTCGACTATGGAGGCCACTGGGTGGTGGTGGAGGTGGGGGGTGTGGACCTGGTGTAAATTAGGTGCATCCACACAGCTGTGGCGTCTTGAGCTGCTCCTGTCAAGTAGCCTGAACTCGTCCAACAGAGAACATCTGGACAGAAGATCCTGATGAGACAGAACAAGAAGCTTTTAATTACAAGCTTAGAGTTGCAGGAGAAAACTGGTCCCACTCTTCCGCCTGTAAACCCAGCAGCTGACTCGGGTGCAGCAGAAGAGCAGCCAGCTGCAGCTCCAGGGACGCCTCGCCTCCAAACAGTCAATTGTTCTGAATGAATTTAAAAAGTGACAGAGCGTATTTTTATTGTTATAAGCCCGTTTCCAGTGTTTATCCCCTTAACCGCTTGTTTTCTTCACAATCTTCTGGTCATGCGGCCTCCTGCAGGCGTGCAGATCGTAGCAAAAGGACTGAAAAGGACTCAGTGACTCTGATTCTCTTTTCCATCATTAAGTTTTTTTAATCTCTTCATTGCCTCTGGGTGTTTTTAGCCAATAGTACAGAGACAATAATTCATAAAAGTAATCCAATAGTCTTTCAAATGAAGATGATATTTAAAAATGAGAAAAAAGTAAAATGAGATTCCTATGTCTTGCTTTAGTACATGTGACATGCGATTGGTGCTGGATATTACGGTTTCTAGTAATCCACACATTAAAAACCATTTTTTCTTTAGAAATAAATGTCAGGTCTTCTACCAGCGTTCTGGGAGCTCGAGGGAGCTGCGCAGTATTTCTGCTGTTCCTAGTACTGCGTTGTTCTGGAATGAGGTCTCTGAAGCTCCTGGGATCTGCAGGAGCTACCCTCCCAGCTGGAGCTCACAGCCCCGAGTGCTCCAGTTAACCGTTTCCTTCACCTCCCGGATCTTTTCCATCTCCAAATTCAACTCTTGGTATTTTTCCAGTTTCTCGTCTTCCTTCTTGTAGCTGTTGCTGTCACTTGTCGTCCATCACTACTGCTTTCTTCTGAAGTTTCTCGACCACCACAAGGTCCAGTTGGTTAGCCAGGATTTGTACGTTTATACACCCTGCTTGGGTATGACAGGGAGTGCCTGGTGAGAGTGCACCCTATGACATAAAGCTCTGCTCAAAGCTCTAACAATTCTTTATCTTTTTTCCAAAGTCTTTAATTCCTATAGATTCTTATAGGTCATGATTATCTCGTTTAAACGTACTTGTAAAATGAGTCAAAATAACCACAGATGACTGCTTGAAAAGCATTTATGTCTTAGTGACACAAATGTGATGTTTCGTCTCCTCCTTCACAGAGCCTGTCCTCAAGCTGTCCCGGAGCTCTGCCGGAGCTCTGCCGGAGCTCTGCCGGAGCTCTGCCGGAGCTCTGCCGGAGCTCTGCCGGAGCTCTGCCGGAGCTCTGCCGGAACTCTGCCGGAACTCTGCCGGAACTCTGCCGGAACTCTGCCGGAACTCTGCCGGAACTCTGCCGGAACTCTGCCGGAACTCTGCCGGAACTCTGCCGGAACTCTGCCGGAACTCTGCCGGAACTCTGCCGGAACTCTGCCGGAACTCTGCCGGAACTCTGCCGGAACTCTGCCGGAACTCTGCCGGAACTCTGCCGGAACTCTGCCGGAACTCTGCCGGAACTCTAGCTCAAATGTCACCAGCGACTCAGTACACATTTGAACACATTCCTGCAGTACTTTGGCTTCATTTATTCACAGTGGGATTAACTGTAGAAACACTTCTTAACAGGGTTTTATGGTTCGGATTCATTCATGTGATAAGTTGACATTTGGTGGTTAGAAATATTAACAGCAGAGACTAAGAGAGTGACCTCAATATTGACATCAAACGTTGCGTTAGACCAGTTCTGAAAATGCCACATGATCAGTGTGAACCTTGTAGCTGCCTTGACTTGTACGCAGAAGAGGTCCAAGTCTGGTGTATAGAAAAGACTTTTCTTACATCAGTCAAGCGTGCGGAGAAGATTCCCATTTCGCCGGCTGACGCTTGTAGAGCAACTGCTGCTGGAGCATCGTGAGCAGGTCTGAAGTTCTTCACTCGGAGTGGTGAAGGACACTGGTGGTCCACACAGCTGCATGCTGCATCATCCGGGCTGTGACACAAAGAAACAGTAAAAACAGTGAAAACCTGACTGAGTTTGAAATCATGTTGTTGTCCCAGCTTTCTTCTTTATTTTTATATACAGTCGCATCATCTCCAGGGATACAAACGAACAGTCAATAACAATAAAAAGCTCTCTGGCTCAGTTCACGCCTCACCTGCCATGAAATCCCTGACTGGTTTTGTCCCCCAGAGCTTCTCTGCTGTTCTCCTGGTTCAACCGCAGCAGATGCAGGTCTTTTCTCTGATTCTCACACACCTGCAACACACACAGGCAATATTTGTCTTCCTCATATTTCAGATCACCAGGTGGGAGGTTTAACTTGATGGCAGGGTACATACCCCGACTGATTAGTCCTTCTGTCCCCAGAGTAAAGGCGTGCTGGACGTAATGTCAGCAGAAAGACTGTTTTATTTATTCGTGCTTCTGCGGTTGATCCTTGTGATATAAAATGTAATTTAGAGAAAAGACTTTGAAAGAAGCCTCCTGGAGGTGCCTGATATTTTCTTTAAGTGAACTTTGGAACATGGCCTCTTCTTTTTTCTTTTTTTTTTTTTTAAATATAGACAATAAATCACCACTGGGACAAAAGAATCACATTCCTGCTCAGTCTGAAACGTGTTGTCCATGACAGTGACCCACAGTGAGATAACAGGAATAGTCTGAGCTATGCTGCCAAACCAGAAAGTCTGGGGCCAGCAGGACGGACGAGGAAGGAGCCTTTCTCCTGTTTTGAAGTGGATTTAAAGTGCTGGTTGTTCATGAGTATTATTATTCGGTTCATCAGAAATGATGTGTTATCTACTAGGAAACGTACCTGTCGCAGACAGTGGAGCTCAGACATGATCCGGTCCTGTTTGGAGCGAGACAGTTCCAGCAGCTCATCCTTCCAGCTGTCGCCCTCTCCTGGTGAAAAACATCACATGCAGTTTATCTGGGTGGGATCGAGTCCTTCAGGTGAAACTACAGAGCCCCAACTCAAGTAAATAACCTGTGGACAAAAATGTGCATTTTGTGACCTCAAATTAATCTTTTTTTTGCCACAGTTTTGGTCCATCCGTCCTCTACCTATCCGAGGTCAGGTCTCAGGGCAGCAGCCTCAACAGGCAGGACCACACTTACTTCTCCCCTTCCACCTCATCCAGCTCATCTGGAGGGAATCCCAAGGTGTTCCCAGGCTAACTGGGAGACACAGTTCCTCCAGCGTGTCCTGGGTCTTCCCCAGGGTCTCCTCCCACTGGGACATGCCTGGAAACCCTCAGCAGGGAGGCGTCAGGAAGCACCCTCACAGATGCCTGAGCCGCCTCATCTGGCTCCTCTGGCTCCTCTGGATGTGAGGAGCAGCAGCTGTACCCTGAGGCCCTCCAGGATGAATGAACTTCTCCTTCTGTCTCTGAGGGAAGCCCAGACATCCTCAGGGGAACCTTATGCCAGATGCTTGCACCTGCCAGTATTTTGTGGCCTCTAGTTTGAACCATCTACTGTGGGAGCCAGTAGATCAGGATAATCATAATTTGAGGCCACAAAATACTAATTAAAGCCTACAGAATACTAATTTGTGGCCACAATTCATTTATTAATTTCAGATGTCGCGTGGGTGCACAGATGAAACTACTACATACAGATTAAAATGTGTGTGTGAAGGGCTTCTGCGTCAACACGTTGGTTAAAAGGTGCTGAGTCATAAACTGAAGCACAAGAGCTGTTTGGAGTAAACCGATTCAGATTTCCAGGTTTCCTAAAAGTTCTGGACCTGCCGAGAACGATTTCTGGCCTTTCTACTTTCCTTTCTACTGACTTTAAATGCCTGCAAACATTGACGTAATCAACAGTAAAGACGGCGAAGGCGGCGGCATCGCGACCTGCCGCGGCCGCGACCTGCCGCTTTTGTTTTTAGCCTCGTGACACTGAGCATGCTCAGCAGGACGACGCTTTAAGACTTGTGTTGAACTCAAGACTGGCTCCAGATAAATGATTCACACTTATACGCCACCGTTTAACCTAAAATCATTTATAAACACGTTTCTCATTCAACCGTTCAAACAGAAACTTCTTCTTTGTTTTAAATCTAATCTAAATTACACTTTTTTTTCTAGATTTTCTAAACCTTCAGGGGGCAGTTTGGGGTAGTTTTTGGGGGGTGCAGGTGGATTTTTTCTGGTTTTGGGGCCAATAAGGATCCAGATGAGCTACAGAGGCCTAGAGAATATTTGATTGTACTGACTGAAACCTAAAGACACATGTGCACATCGGGGTCCATCAGATCTGCTACCTGGTAGCAGAGAGGTCTGTGAGGTACCTGTCAGGACCAGGTCTCTGTGAAGCAGCTGCAGCTCCTGTTTCAGACGGATGATCTCCTCCCTCTGAGAGCTGCTCTGCGTCACCTGCTGCTGCAGCTCCTCTAACAAACAGTGAGATTAAAGAGATTCAACACTATCAAACTCTGTCATTTCTAAGTGAACATATTAACCATTTTCTATGTTTACACACTCAGAATGAGGAGGCCCTGATCCTTCACACCAGATTCGGGGTACAGACAGCAACTACGCCTGATTTTTTGTGGGTTTGTTGGAAGCTTGTGAGCACATTAAAGCAGATTTATAATCTGTCTGAATTTCATATTTAAATGGTTGAACAATCCTCTCCCGAGGTCTGAGTGAAATATCTGTGACGTGCTTTGGTGAAGATGATGGTAATGAGTTCAAATATGTCCTGAAGTGACTTGAATGCTGTTTTAATTAAATACCTTTGAGCTGGGTGGCCTCATGTCGAGCTTCTTTATAACGACGTTTGTTTTCCTCTGCGTCTCTCAGGAGCTTGCTTTCCTGTGAGCGACCGTCCTTTAACGCCGTCTCCAGCTCTCGAAGGCGCCCCGACACCTCCAGTAAACATCTAGACGTTTCCGTCACATCTTTGTCCTGACAGGAAGACATCATATATACTCTGATACATGTTAATCCCATCAGCAGTCACTACGAATGCAAGACAGACATAATTGGTTCATAGCTTGTGAAGTGCACCTTCAGTTTGAGCATGGAGCTCAGCTCTTCCTCTCTGACCTGCAGAGAGCCAACTTGAGTGGACAGAGCCATGACTGTGGAGCTGAGGCTCTGGTTCTTCTCCTGAAACGGAGAAGAAACACTTATTGCATCATCGACTTACATCTTCATCTCTCCCACATTCATTGTTTCATGAGGTCTGTGGGCTTATGCACCATCACATTGTTTCCTGTATAGATGCAGTGATTTTCCATCAGGATCTTGTCGTGGTGATGGGAGAGCCAGACTGCTGCTGCAGCACATCTCAGAGATCTTTAAGGTCTGGACTCTGGTGGTCGAGCCATGCGTGAAAATTACATCTCAAGCTGCCAGAACTGCTCTTTTACAATTTGTGCCAGATAAATCTCAACAAAGCCATCTTGGAATAAGCCCATGCCAACAACGGACACAAAACAACAAACTATTGATGGTTATTAGCTGCTCGACAACGGAGACGTGGTCCACTCAGACTGAATGTGCCCCCTCCCCCGAGGCGTGGTTGAAGCTTCATTACTGCCATGCACAGGATTTCTAGTCACAGCTGAGGAGCAGAGGGGGTTTGCTGTCCTCAGAATTGGGTCTCTGCTTTTTGCAGATGATGTGGTTCTGTTGGCTTCATCAGGCGAGACCTTCAGCTCTCGCTGGAGCGGTTCGCAGCCGAGTGTGAAGCGGCTGGGATGAGAATCAGCACCTCCAAATACAAGACCATGGTCCTCAGTTGGAAAAGGGTCAAAACCCCTCTCCGAGTCAGGATCCCGCCCCAGGTAGAGGACTATCTCGGGGTCTTGTTCACAAGTGAGGGAAGGATGGAGCGGGAGTTCGATAGGCGGGTCGGTGCTCTATAAAGTAATCCTTTAAACTGAAGTTTGTGGTGTTTTCAGCTCCGTAACATGAAAAATCAACAGGGACTCTGATCATCATCACACAACTCTCTGTTCACATGGCAAATATGTTTAATGCTGCATTAAAGTTGAGCTCTCACGTATTACCGCGTTAATACTACAGAACAAAGGTACCTCGTAGTCTTGACATTTCGCTCTGGTGTCCTGCTGCTTCCTCTGGAGCTCACAGAGCTGCAGTCGGGCTTCGCTGAGCTCCTTCTGCAGCTCCTTCTCTCTGGTCTCCACCACCTGCGTGTGTTTTGTCAAGATCCTGATCACCTCGCCACGTTTCTGCAGCTCCTCTGTGCCCACACAAAAGTACCCGTATGAATAAATGAAATCATTTGAACATGGCTGCAGGATGAGAAAGAACGTACAAATGTAATTTACAAATCCCAGGATACAGAATTAATTCAGAGTAGACTTATGAACAGCAGAAACTTAAATAACTGATGGAAAACGGTGTCAGAGTGTGTGAGAATTGAGAGCTTTAAAATATCCTGGACCGTCCTCACCATCCAAACAGGCACACCTTTGCTCCAGCACCAGCCCTCTCTGGTGGTCCTGCTCCCAGGCCTGGTGCTGCGTGTGATGGGCTGCAGCCATGGCATTCAGCTCCTTCTCTCTGTCCTTCAGCTCCATCATCAGCAGCTGGAGCTCCCTCCTCTGCTTCAGGATGGTGGAGCCACTCGGGTCTTTCACAAGAGACTTTTGTAAAAGCCACAGGACGAGTTACCAAGTTGGGAATTATTCAGTATGGTAAACAACAAAAACTATTTGGTAAGTAGATTTCTTTTAAATAAAAAAAAAGCAAAAAGGTAAACAGCTTCTGAATATTTAATGTATTTGCAAGTTTTCTAATGTTTTACTACAGTTCTGTAAATACATTTAGGTTTGGGACTGTTGATGGACAAAGCAAGAAATCAAGACGTCTTTAGGCATCCTGGACCAGCAGATGGAATTAAGAGTTCAATTCAGTTCAATTTTATTACGCCGACGGGACGCCGACGACACGCCGACGGGACACAGACGGGACAGCGACGGGTGGCCCGCCCAAACTACAATTCTACCATAAGAACTTCTCCTGGGAACTGGGAACCACTTTCTCTTACGTGTTATTATATGCAACACCTGCAGTTAACATCAAAATAAAATATTTAGCTCCGTTTATTATTAACACAAATTCCCCTAATTGTTTGTAGTTTATTTAATCCTAAAAGAACAAAGACTATTTCGCTCCATGAAGCTAAACAAAGATATTTTACGCGTTCAACTGTCACATTTACTGGCCATCCAACCATTAATCATCATTAGTGAAGCCTTCGTGACTTACAAATGACAGCGGTCTCTTTAGGTAGTTCCTAACCAAGTTGGATCATGTTTCTTGAGGGACCTTAATCCATGTAAGTTCATTCAAACTCCATCATTAATGAGAATGGACATTAACTTTGAGCTCCCGTCACTGATTGTCAAGACAACTGAAATCTTCAGAAGAATCCAGTTCAACATCTGTGAATTTAATTCTGAAAATGTGGAACTGTTGTATTTTTGCCCACATGCAGGTGTGGAAGGGCCAGTCCAGCCTTCCTCCTTCAGATCAACATCTCCTATCTTACAGGTTATAGAGTGATTAACCGATGTCACCCATTGATTTTAAGAGGAATCTCTTACTCTAATGGGACAAAGTGGTATTCCAGATGTGCGGACCGTCCCAATCATTGGAGTAGTTGGTCCCTCTGGTCAACGCAGCAGATCTTTATGTAACCTAACCTTAACCCTCTGACACCAAACAAAAATATGTGTTAAAAAAAAGAAAAAACCCGAAACAAGCATAATATGTCTTCGCTTTAATGAATTTGACACCAGTGTGGAAACAGACCACTGAGGTCTGAAGGGACCTTTGCAGTTCCTTCAAAGAAATATACATCTGTGGCTCTAAAAGAAGCCTATTCTTGCACAAAATGTAGTCTTGATCATCCAGCCCGACCTTACCCCCGTTTGCTGTAAACCATGAAGCCAGCGGGGGTCTGCAGGGGCCGTGGACGTCCCTCTGGCACACCGCTTTGCTGTAGCGTCCATCTCAAAGCCGCTTAGTCCAGGTGATCTTCTAACTTCAGGCAGACTGGCATTTTTCTGAAAGTGTGGTCAAACACAGCAAACAGCCGATGCTTAGATGGACAGTTTAACTAACACCAAACTACCTCACATTGGGAGTGGGTCTGGTGACCAAAGTTCCCTCCTCACCTTTTTCACTGGAGTGCTGTGCAGCAGCTCTGCTGACACGTTTGGCACAAATTAAAAGTGTGTTAGTGGTCGAAACCTCCTCTGAGACCCACAAAGCGGCCACATTTACTGCAGTTCAGCCGTTAATGTTTGTCGTTTACCGTCTGGCCGGGACGAACGGCCTCCACTTGGCATCGACGGCCGCTCGTCCATCTCTTCTCCAGCGTCATCGGTCTTCGGTTGTGACCGGAGCGCCGCACATCCGGCTCATTTAAACGCGAACGGTCGTTGGCTTACAACGAACAGAAACGACGTTTAAAGACCGTTAAACAGTTTAAAGCCGCAGCGCAGCTGCAGATGCGTTGAATCTCCTACCGGCTCATCTATTAAAAGAACATGTAAAAGTTTAAAGAAAAACTTAATTTTTCTGCAAGCGTTCACTTCACTGGGGAGCTTAAACAACTTTTGAATCCAAGGACGTAAGTACGTCACCATGGGAGCTTTTCAAAATAAAATTAACGAGTTGCCAAAGTAAAAGACCACACCTTCGGGACTACAGTCGTAGAAAAGTTAGTACATTGTCCTTTAATCCTGTGTTTTTGTAAATAAAAGCATAATGAAAATAATCTGATCATAGATCAGATTAGTGTTAGGGAAATGCAACCTCAAACAAACATCAACGTATAACATTTTTCATTGTGCCATAATTTATTCAACTAAAATTCAACCAGAGACACACATGGCGTGGGTAATTCTCAATGGCTTGTAGAGCCTCCTTTTAGCAGCAATAAATGACCTGTTTCCTGTTTGTTAGCCATTCTGATGATGATTTTCTGGTGTGTTTCAGATCACTGTTCTGTCTGTGACCTCATTTAAAAAAGGTTCAGCTTTCAGCTTCGCATTTACCTACAAAAATACTCTGTTGTGGAATACTCCACAACAGAGTACTCCATGTGGAATACTTCGATTACCGCATGATGCCCTGTGGCTCTAAAACAACCCCATTTCATCAAACTCCCCTCACCATGCTTGACAGTGGAAATTAACTGTTTCTCCTTAAATGTTCTGGGCACCAAAGCCAGACAAATCTCCTTTGGTCTCATTTGTCCATAGGACATTTTTCCAATGGTTTGTTTAGATGGTTTTTTAAATTTATTTATTATTATTTAATTTATTTTTTGTGAATAATAGCTGTGTTTCTATGTTCGTTGTAGACAAAAATGGCTCTCTTTTGGCAGTCCTTACGAGCAAACTATGTATGTTTGGCTGTCTTTTAAAATTACTGTAATTAACTAGCATTTAAGATGCTCGTTGAGGCCTGTGAGGTCTTAAATTTCGTCATTGGGATTTTTGGCCAATATTTAGAACTAAACTGGACGTTGAGCATATTAACCGTTTTTATTAATTCATTTATTTATTCTGCGGATCCTTCCCTCGCTTTTGTTACAAAGTAAAATAGCAGTGACTAATGTAGACGTCGCTCACCCGCAGATAAACGAACCGCATCTGTTCTATATTTGCATGTAGTTTCGTTTGTTGTCCATCCGAAGCAGCAGGTGGCGCTGCAGCGCCCTGAAATCCACTCCAACAACTAAAACAAGAAGCTGTACTAGGCGTGCTCAAAGTACGCCAACGACACCTCAATTCAGTAAGAATGACATGCTAAAAGTCAATAATGCGAGAGATTTCTCTTCTGAAAAGACAGCAGTTTTAGAGTAAAGTGTGTGAGGTAGGTAACGGGGCGCTTCTGGAAGTGTTTTGCTGCAGAGCTGACAGTGAGCGTGCGTTAGCTCAGTTAGCCCTCGAAGCTAAATGCAGGTTCTGGTGAGTCAACGTAACCTGATGAATGAAACCCTCCGACCGGGTCCGGGCGGGACCGGTCCCTTGGTCTGAGCTCGGTTTAGTAAACGACACCCGAATAGTAACGTTATCTGCTCGGATCGCCGCGCCGAGCGCGGGTGTTTGATAGCGCCGCCGCGCGTGTCCGCGAGCTAAAGGCTGCTTATGTGCACTTCGGGCTGCAGCTGAGCCGTCAAATAATCCCAGATGAGATCGATTATTGATAATTTTCAGCTGATACAAGTCCGACTCGTAGTGTAGGCCACATTAGGCCTTTGCGTTTGCTCTTATTCTGGTGATATTTGGTGCACGTTTGCAGACTAGAATGATGAAATACTGGGGAGTTATTTCACTCCAGCTCGTCTGGTAACCAATCTAATATTCGTGCTTTTTGCGTATGTTACCTGAGCTTTTGGAATTCAGGCCTCGCTTTTTAAAATGTATTTATTTATTCATCCGTTCTTCATTAAGAACAATACAGACAAGTCCACAGGGAGGAGATTTTAGAAGAAACAGTACATTTAAATGTAAATCAAGGATCAATATACAGGTTTGTTTAGACAAATTATGAATTTGTGTTCAATTTCTGCACAAATAATGAAATACTAATAATAATAATAGAAATAATGCACAGAGCTGTGTAAGATCCATACAGGTGGTTATTGCAGTCAGTAATAAACCATATGTAAAACTGTATTAAACTTGACAGTTGTGACTTATTTTTAGACAAAAATCAAGCAAATATTACCTTGTTCCTTGGTTCAGTTGATAAGAATAATTTAAACAGAAAGGGATTTCCTAGATTAGGATTACTAAATTATCCTATCAATCAACCAGAATTATTCCTTAAATATGTGTATGTGAGTGTGAAACCCTAACTGTACAACGTATGTAAAAGTTCATAATTGCAATATCATCCTGCGCACGGTCATGTTCACAAACTGGGAAGCGAAAACAACTGCAGCTCCTCAAACGACCACTAGGGGCCGGCTCCAACGGTGAGTCTGTCTCCATGGATGTGTGGCATTAACTCTGGACAGGTGGTGCTTCTGTCGTGTCATAAACCAGTGTTTGAGAGCCCTGGTCCTCGAGTACACCTGCCCTGTCTTTTTTAGATTTCCCTACATCAACACGCGTGATTGTAATAAATCGCAGCTCCTCGTTTCTGCTCCGACCTGTTTCAAACATCATTTCAGTAGTGGCATCAGAAGTGAGCGTAGTTAAGTCGAGGTAAAATAGGTGACTTTTGGCATCTTGGCATAGGTGCTTATATTTAGATTAACTGAGGGTTTTTGGGCGGAGACCGCCATGGCCGGGTGGGAACATCCACAACAGAGACAATCAGGCTTCAAACCACGCCTCCGTCTGAGTTTTTAGAAACCTACGGGTGATCTCACAGCAGGGTTTGTTCAGTTCTTCTTACACAGTCGATAACGTCTGACTTTTAGCTCGCAGGGTCCGCCTGTAGACGGGGAGGTTAAGGTTTGACTTTTACAGCACTGAATAAGTTTTACTCATTCACCCTCACATCACTCATTTTCTCATCTGTCGTTATTTTCTTGAGTCTCCATTCTTGATAAAAATAATAGACAATAATCATGTGCAGTTTCCTTCATTCCTTCTTCTGTTGTGATCTCTGTAATAATGTTACTTGTTTTTTTTTTTTTTAGTCTTTGTGTAATTTAAATAAAAACTGTAAACTGAACATGGGTCACACCAAACTACCATTATGTCCTTGTGTTTAATCCTGCCATGATTTGTCTTACCATCCAGATAATTAGTGATGGCTACTACTGAGATGGAACCCGGGTCTTTGGAAAGCAGGTCAGAGCAGGGATCCACCGACCCCGATTCAAAGTACCCAATAAAAGTACTTTATTGTGGAGGTACAACCTTTAAACTCTGATTCTCTGTAGCATTTATCCACGTTTACCTTCATACCTCTTACCTGAGTTTTCCCGTTGGTTTTTCCCCGCAGTTTGCTCCCTGCCCACGGAGGTGAGTTTTGTCCGATGAAATGTTTTTGTTTGTTTGTTTTTTATTCATTTAACTGTAAGTAAGCTGTTGGAGACATCTTGTTGTCAGAGTTGTGAACTGTTGTGTCTGCAGTACTGCGAGTACATGCCTGAGCCAGCCAAATGTAGGCAGTGGCTTGAGAAGAACTTTCCGGATGTTTTTGCCAGGATGACCCTTGGTGAGTTTTTAAAATATTGTTGTTCATGCTTCTTAAAGTTTAAAGTGCTGAACTGTAGACGCACCTGACTCGAGAATGGAGCTTAGAAAAAATAAAAATGCTTGTATTGACTGTAGAAGTTCTGGCTATGGTCATGAACTGGAGGTAGTGGCCGAAAGAACGAGGTCAAGGATGCAAGCGGACAAAATGTTTCCTCCGTGACGTATCTGGGCTCTTCCTTAGAGATAGGGGGAGATGTTAGGTCATCCATGAGGGGCTCAGAGTAGAGCTCCTGCTCCTCCACATCCAGAGGAGCCAGGTGAGGTGTCTCAGGCATCTGGTGAGGATGCCTCCCATGTGAGGCTTTCTGGCCACGTCCCACTGTGAGGAGACCCCGAGGAAGACCCAGGGCATGCTGGAGGGCCTGTGTCTCTCAGCTCACCTGAGAACATCTTGTGGAAATCTGGGTTCCCTGCTTAGGCTACTGCCCCCACGACCCAAATGGATTGAGAGTTTGCTCCACATCGGTGGACATCACTTGGATTTATTCCAGGTGGGAGTTGGACACCGAGGGCTGGCTTTTCTTAATTTTTTTTCTAGGCGGAGCCGAGAGGTATGGTGGGGTTCCGACTCCAGCTGATGTGAATCGTGTCCGTTCTGAGAGCGTCCTCACAGGAGCTCCACTCTGCTTCACTGCAAATGGGTTCATGTGGCTCTGGACCAGTCGCCTTTGAGACTGAGCAGCAGATTGAGCTGGCAGGAAGGAAAAGTGTGGGATGTCTTCTCTGGGCCGGGAGTGAGTCACTGCCGGAGGTGGAGGAGTTTATGCATGTCAGTGTTTTGTTTATGACCAGGGGAGGAGTTGAGTGGCAGGTTGGTGGAGCAGTCACAGTAGTGTGGTGGTCTGAGTGAGGCCGATGTCTCCATCACCAGAAACGGCCCTGTAAAAATGGCCTGCAGGACCTTTACGGGGCAAAAAATGGCCCTGTGGTAGGAGAGGTAGTCGGGTGGGTAAACGGGACCCTCCTGTTGGGGTCTCTTCTGATGGGATTTCCAAAGAACGTTCAGCATTCGCACACAAACATAAATCATGTGACCACAGATTATTTAAGCAATTGGACCAGAGACATTTTGGTTAAGTACATTCGATGAATTTGGAGATTTTATGAAAAACGACAGCGGGACCGATGAGCCGGTTCACGTCTTGTTGCCATATTATACCTATATAGAGGTCTGGTGGGGATTTTCTTTCTTCTCAGCTACGACCACGCTGTATGTTTTAAAAACAAAAAAAACACAAGTAGAGCCCGATTGTTTACGTGTCTTCTCTTTATTCTTCTGCTGCATTCTTCTATTTAATCGTTTTCGAACTGCAAAAATGTGCACCGCCGCCACCTGGTGTTCGGCGGTGGTGTTTTTCAGTCAAAGGTTCTTGTGTGGTGCAGCAGTGTCGTGGAGACCTGCCGGTTGAAGGGGCCGAGGAGACGGTCGGGCCTGCTGGAGGTTTTACCCAGAACTCCTGCTAGTGCCTGTAGGGTTGAGCTGAAGGCACGATGGGGAAAGATCTTCTGACCAAACAATGAAAATGTCTTGTGTGTGTACATGGCTCACTACAGCTACATACTGCTGTGTTGTGTGAATATAGATCATAGAGATTAGATGTTTGGTTTTGAAGGAGTTCTGACGGTTATGTAACCGGGGAAAAACCTCATGAGAAACTGAGTTTTGGGGTATTAAAAGTAACATTTGCTGTGAGGGCCTGACAACCTTTACAGAAACATGAGTGATAAATAAACGTACCCATCAAAGCGTGCACGTATCTCCTTTAGATTAGATGCATTTCTGCTCAATTTGGTTTTAATTTCTTTTCATTTTCTTTCTGCCCCACTGGTCCGACAGCAAACGCACCCAAGCAGGAATCCGGCACTGGAGAAGCTCCTCCTGCAGGTGAAGAGGAGGAGAAGAAGAAACAGAAGAGAGGTATCTTGTTGGACGTCACAGGGGAATTATTTTAAGTTGTTTTATTCTGCACAGTGGAGACAGAGTTGGCTGAAGGTGCACCCAGGGATTGTTTTTGTGAATCGCTTCCATCACTGACAAACCCAAAACAGTTAAATGCAGAAAAAGGCTGTCAGATTTTTGGCGAGCAGGATCCGAGCAGCTCAGTTCCTCAGACGCAGCCGTCTGCATCTTTCTGTGGTTTGACGCTGATGGACGCGCGGAAATGTGGATCTCGCTTACTTCACTGTGTTTTTCAGGTGGGAGAGGCCAGATCAAACAGAAAAAGAAGACGGTGCCTCAGAAAGTTACAATAGCAAAAATCCCACGAGCCAAGAAGAAATACGTGACACGGGTGTGCGGTCTGGCAACGTTTGGTGAGAAGTCTCCTGGTTGTGTTGGAGGATGATGACGCTCGCTCTCTGAATGCTTCCTTCTAACTGTGAATCCTGTTAAATCCTGCAGACATTGAACTTAAGGAGGCTCAGCGATTCTTCGCCCAGAAGTTCTCTTGTGGTGCCTCAGTTACAGCGGAGGATGAAATTATCATTCAGGGAGATTTTACAGACGACATAATCGATGTCATTCAAGAGAAGTGGCCTGAGGTGAGCCGGGAAAACGTTTATCGTGTGAGGGTTTGTCACACCTGAAGTAGCTCAAGAAAAGGCAGAAACTAGCAATCTAGTTTTGTAAATTATGTTTTACAACAGATTTCAACTTTGAGATTTAAGAGGACATAAATCAGAAAGCAGCGGTGAATGTTTTTGTACCAGACCAGGAGAGTTAAAAATGTATTTCTGATGTGGTTGATTGACAGGCGGCTCAGCCACGGTCGCTGCTATCACCCCCCCATCCGTTATCGTTATTCTTCTGCGCTTGGCGAAACAAACACCCGCTTGTATGAACCCAGCGTCGACACAATGGTCATTTTTGTTCTTCACCGTTGAGCAAAGCTCACTTTGATTGACATGTGGTGGGCGTGTTTCCCCTGGCTCCAAAGCAACATGGCTTCGCCCCACACAAAGGAAAACAGGATTCAAAACCGGTCTTCAGAAACCAACGGTTTAATGCTTCGTCCATTGTTTTACACAGTCCGTGGACTCAGCCATGTGGCATTAGTGGTATCCTGGCAGCTGCTGTTGAATCGGTATTTCAGGCGTGTTTTTATATTTGGTACTTGACTTCACCATGAAACACATTCCTGTGGTTCCCGCTTAGTGCCTGGTTTGACTTTCCTTAAATGAAGAGATTTCTTTACTCCACCAGTTTTTAAATGGTTTTATTTTTAGCTGTATAACACTTAAACTTGCAGTATCACGTCTCACCACATGGCGTCAGTGTCTCACAAGAAAGTTAATGCGCTCGTCTCTGGTGTAAGAAGCAAAGACGTCCACCTGTAAGGGGACAACGTACCAAGACATGCCAGACATCCCCAGTCTTCATCGCGGCATGTCAGTGACAATTTTGTCAAGGCAGCAGAGCTGTACACCGCCAGGTGGTTAGACGTGGTATTACTACACAAAGTGGCTTTAAAGAGAGTTGCCTTTTGTCTAAAATAGAGTAATATTATAATATTTCAAACAAAAACTAAATACACACAAACAAAAACTAAAAGGGCAAAGAGTTTTCCAGCTGTACATAATGTAATAAAAATGTGACTCTACGTAATCTAGATGAAGAAAACCTTTTAAAAACTGCTTTTATTCAGCTCGGAAGGCATAAAAACCCTCCCAGCGGTACTGAGTTCAGTCTCTGTTCTTCTGCAGGTGGACGATGACAGCATTGACGATCTGGGTGAAGTGAAGAAGTGAAGACCAAATATGCACTTTTACTGAAATGGATGTGACCTGTAACAGCAACAACTTGGCCAAATGTACACATTAAGTCATTTTATACTTATTTTATTTACTGTACATACAATCTGCAGACTTGGCCACTCACTTGGCATTTGTTTTGTTTTTTAGTTGATAGCTGCTTTCTCTTGATTGCCAAAGGTGTGGTCTGACCTGAAACCTTCACAAATGTTCTTCACTCAAACAGTAGGCTAATAAATTTCAGTTTTTCGCCTGTACGCTTGAGTGTTTTCTTTAAGCTTGTCTGGTTTTCAGGGTGGTGAAGGAGATCTTCTTCTTCAGGGTTACGATTAGTCACCAGGTTTATGAGTCCCTCAGATGGCCTCAGGTTGCTTGTTTTCCATGCATCCTACTCCGTCCCCATGAGTAAACCAATCCCCCGGTATAATAGTTTTATAATGAAGGCACCCTCCCCAGCAGATAACATTTACAGTTGTTTCCATGTTCCTTTGGGTCAATACCACTTCCCTGTAGATAACGCAGTGTGCAGATGCTCATTCTGCTTTTGAATTGGCATGTTTGTCTGAGAGCCCTTTGCATGAGCGCAAACATGATTCCCCTTCCCACAAGCACACCTTGTTCAGCGTATCTTTATTGACTCGGTATATAGCAGCAGTTTATGCATCACTGACGGGTGAGAAAATGAATCAAACGCAGCCAGAGGTTTGTTGTGCCTTCAAAGCTCCCATTCTGGACCAGGTTTTGCCTCCAATTCTGATCCTGGAGTTCATTTTTGGTCTGATGGGGAACGTCGTGGCCCTGTTGACGTTCATCTTCTACTTGGACACGTGGAAACCCAATGCGGTCTACTTGACTCAGCTGGCTGTTGCAGACTCCATCGTCCTGTTCTGCTTGCCTTTCAGGGCGGACTACTATAGGCGCGGTAAAAACTGGATCTACGGCGATGTTCCATGCCGCATCCTCCTCTTTCTGCTGGCAGCCAACCGTGCAGCCGGGATCTTCTTCCTCACGGCTGTGGCTGTCGACCGCTACTTCAAGATCGTCCACTCGCTGAACCCGATCAACCGCATCGGTATGAGCTATGCGATGTTGGTGTCGCTCGGCCTCTGGGGTCTGATTTTATTCGCAACTGGATACCTTCTTGCAGATGAGCACTTCTTCTTCAATAACAACCGCACACAGTGCGAGAGCTTCAACATCTGCATGGGGTTTACGCCCCTCTCCACCTGGCACAATGCTTTCTATGTCATCCAGTTTTTCCTCCCCACCGCCATCGTGGCGTTCTGCACCATCAGAATAACCTGGCAGCTGAACAATAGGACTGTGGACAAACAGGGGAAGATCAAACGGGCTGTTCAGTTTGTCCTGGCGGTGGCCCTCATCTTCATCATCTGCTTCTTCCCCAGCACTGTATCACGCGTTGCTGTGTGGATCCTCAAGGTTTGGTATGATGAATGCAAGTACTTTGAAGAGGCCAACCTGGCCTTCTACACGTCCGTGTGTTTCACCTACTTCAACAGTGTCCTCAACCCTCTTGTCTATTACTTCTCTAGCCCCGTCTTCAGCGGCGTCTTCAGAAAGATCCTGAACAAACTGTTGGGAAGAAGTGACGCCCAAGATCCACCAGTTTCTTCTGGCAATATTTCTATTGTTGACAGTAGACGAGTTTAAGGTGATCACTTTATGCTGATATTGGATAAGATCTCGATTAAGAGCTAATAAAAAGTAGAAAAGAGGTTCTGCTGTTAAGAACAAAAATGACTTTCCAAACGTAGGAGTGAGGTGCCGTTGACGTGCTTTTACTCAGTTTGAGTCCGGTTGGGTTGTAAAATTCAAGCTGTTTCTAACTTCTGTAGCAAAGAGATCAAGTTGTACAAAAATCTTTAAGCTTCTTATTTTCTTGTACTAAAGCAGACACAATTCTCCGTGATCCCTTTTTCTTTAGGTTTGATGTAATATTTAGTGGGATTGCTGTCTTAACTGCAAACGTGTATGTCGGTCTATTTTCTATACCCGCTTTACAAACCTGTTATAGGTTGTAGAAAAAACGGCTCATATTCCTCTTTGTCAAAGCTTTTTGTCTACTTACAAGGCTCATAACATTCAACATACAAACAACCGGATCATTTACATGATGCACACCATGAGTAGTACATTGTACTTTTTATCAAGAGTTTAACCAGTTATCAGCAAAACGTCCCATAGAAATGAATAATGGATTTTAGCTGACATGTAGTAGAGTGGGGCAAGCTTTAAATTGAGACTTTTTAGTTTTTCTTGAACCTGTTCTAGAACAGTTCTCATGAATCATGAAACTCTTTGAGGTAACAGATTTTAAGTTCTTCTGCCTGAAGCCTCCAAATGACAGAAAGTTGCTCAGGTACCTCATACACTCAAATCCCATCCAAAATGTACAAATATATTCATTTAACTTTACAGTGTGTTGTACATGTTTTTCTCCAGAAACACAAATATCTCAGTGATCTCAGTGTGGGATTCACTTGTGGCTTTTCACAGCTAATTATAAAATGTTGCACTTGAAGTCACCATGGCAACCAGTAGCTGCCAATCAACACTTTAACCGAAACTCATCACCATGGAAACCTGATTTCCAGTCAGAATTCACAAGCGATGAGCAGCTTCTCTGCTTTTTTTTTTTCTAGCAATGAATTTAGGACCTGTAAAGCTTGTAATTTTAGTCTAAAGTCAATCATAAAATTATGAAACGTGTATATAAACAGTGTTTTTTTTCTTAATGGAGGGTTTTGCATATTTACTTTTTTCCCATCCTGTCTTGCAACATATTGTAGACTTTACATTTATTTTACAGCAAAACAGTAAAAAATGTTGGGAAGTTAGATAAATATATTTGTAATTTATGCATTTTCTAATAGTATAAAGGAATAGAAGAATAACTTAATGTCATTTCTTTTTCTGCAACTTTTCAACTACCTTTCACTCACATTTTATAGGCTGTATTTGATTATGAAGCCAGATAAAACACACCATTAACCAAACTTCGGTTGTGTCCTTCAGACACCTGAAGTTTGTCTAGTGTTCGTGTTCTTGATCTCTGGAAAGCGCCTAGAGACAACTTGTGTTGTAATAGATGCTATATAAACAACATGAAATTGTTCCAGCCAATTAACAATAGGAGGGTTGTGCACATGAAGTGGAATGGGGGGGGGGGTGGATTTTCTTAGGGAACTCTGGAGGGACTGGGAGGATCTAACTCTGTTTTATTCCATTTTTGGTTCATATATCAGATGTGACATTGTCCAGAAATCACTTGCCTTATCTTTAACCATCAGTAAACATATGCACATCTGGGATTGTTGTTTTACCAAAGGAAAATTAAGTTCGGGGCACTGCTTCTGGTATAATAGTGTAGAGAATTCGTACTTGCCACACTTTGGGCACCAAGCATTGTTTAAATAAAAACAATTTAAAAAAACAAATAAAAAAAGAACCATGGATGTCAAATTTAGTTTAGTAATGGTCTTGGCGAAAAAGCTTTTCTTATGTCCTGAGGTTTCCTCTTTTATTGCTGTATTGTGTGCTATAATATTAATAATTCACAGAATGGTTAAGGGTCAATTATTTAATCTGATTTGAAAGACTACAAACAAACCTCAAACTCGCACCATTCAGTCAAACCTGACAAAGCATTTCGGATGAGACGTAAAACGTCATCTAAACCTGGCGCGTTCTTCCCGAGCGTCACCTGTGTGATTGGGAATCTCAGACGCCTCGAATGTCCGAGCTGATGTTTGTGTTCCGTGAAGGCAGCGTCGGTTTCCAAGGTGACGTCAGACTGCCAGTCGGGGCTCGGCAGGGAAACATGTAACGGCGTTAAGAGACGCGCCAGCTTCCCACGACGAGCTGACCAAGTAAGCTCTCACACAAACTTTTCCTGCCGCGGTGTACTTTAATTTGTCTTAAATGTTACCTCCGTAGAGCTTTAATCTTGTTTCCTTAACCTAAGTCTGCGTTTTGTTGACAATGTAAAGCTAGCTAGCGTTGGCATTCCAGCAGGGATTCGGGATTCGGGCTCCGGGACACCAAACACGACACCTGGCTCAGAACAGCACTCGCGTATGTCAGAAAAGACGGCGACGTGGGGAAATGTGGTGTGCAGAACGTAGAGGGAAAGTGTCGGGGAGGGATATATCGAAGTTATTCCTGGACGTGCTCCAGAGCCCACAAATAAACGCCCCCGGCGACTCTCCAAATGTGTTCATCTGTAAGATATCTGTAGATGTGGAGACATCCCGGCGATGCTCTGTGAGATGCTGTGAGAGACTGGGGAGTCGGGCGAGGTGTGACAGCTCCAGGTGTGCTTGTTGTTGTGGTCTGGGCGCACCGGCTGGGCGGGGGCGGGGGCGGTGGGCGGAGCTCCCCGCCCATGGGGGTAAGAACCAGCTTCAGGGTGCAGCAGACCGAACATGGACCAGCGAAGGCGAAGGAGAGAGTTGTCTGAGGAGGGCTGTGTGCTGCGTGGTGCCGGGTTCAGTACAATGAAATCTTAAGACCAGACGTTGGAAATGTGCTGCCAGTGTCAGGAAGCTTGTGGCAGGTCACGGCTCCTTCCACAGGATCATGACTCAAAACACACAACTAAACATGACATTACTAAAACAGAAGAACATTACATCTAAAGAGAATGACTAAGAACAAAACATTGACTCTTCTGACGTGCCCCTCGATCTGTGGAAACAAGTATGTTTGAGCCTCATAAATTGGGTTTAAAGAAGAAACACACTTTTAAGTTAAGTGTTTTTTCTTCATGTCAGTTGCAAATATGTTACATAAAAGAGAGTGCATCATCAGTTAAAATGAAGTATCTATTTTGTGAAACTAACTCACTAACTAACTGAACAATGGTGACAGATGGAAGATTCAGGAACTTTGATTTTACCTTTGAAAACATGAGTTTGGTTATATTGACATTTAGGACTAGATTCAAATCACACCAGGTGTCCTGGACATTGTTAATAGTTTGTAGCGAATGTAGGGCCTGTTTAGGTGTAGAGAAAGGACAGTACATACCGGGTCATCAACATAAAAATGAAACTTTCTTTGGATACTGATAGAACAAGGTTGTTAATATATGAAATGAACAGAAGTGGTTGCAGGACTGATCCTTGAGGATCACCCTCAGATGCACTGAGGTAACTGATTAAATCTGGTTAATAAATCATTTTCAGACCACCAGACAGCATGTCCCATTCAGTGCAGTTCGACTCAGTCTTGGCTTTGGTATATTGTGGTTGTTACTGTAAAAAGCCTCAGACAGACTGATTATGAAATAGGCTGTACAGTATTGCTTCCTATCTAAAAATTCAGCGTAGTTTTTTACTTGTATTATAATTATACCTTTTAGATGATCTTTGGTCTGGAGAACTAGTGGATGTCAGCAATGTTCTCTGAGTTGTGCTGATAACCCTCCACACAGTTTTCCAGTCACCCACTAAACAGCCCACATACCACACTGTAATGCAGTGTGTTAAAATAATTGCCGTGCCAGAGCCGTAGAAAGACACCGGCAGCTCTCCCACATAGATCCTTTCTTCTCAGGACACGCAAGAAGTGCAGGCACTCGTGAGTCTTCTTCACCGCAGTGATGTTTGTTGACCAGGAAAACTTTCTAAGATATTTGGGTTCGGGATAATTTATAAATTTGGACTATTTCCACTGTCCCCATTTATTAAAAACAATCTGGATTTTTTTTTTTTTTTTGGGGGGGGGGGTTACTTTTTATTTAGGTTTGAGCTTATTTACAGGACACCACAGGGTCAAAGTGTGGACCTCATAACAGTAGGCAGGCTGATGATTGTAATCAGTGTAATATTGTCTATACAATTTTATTATTGAGTTTGAGCTTGAGGTGGGTGAACAGCTGCTTACAGTTAAGTAGAGTAGTGGACTCAAAACATACCCGTGTGGGACGCCTGTGCTGAGGGTGGAGGAGAGGCGGGGGCACAGCCTGGGCCAGACAGGAGGTGGTTTTCAAGAAAATCCAGGTGTAGAAGTGTGAGGTGAATCCCAGGTGGATTAGTTTCCAAATGAGTACGTTCAATATCATATATAATGTAGATTGAACTGTAGTCAATGACAAGCAGCTGGACATTTGTCAACCTTAATTATATAGCACATCTAAAACCAAAGAAAACACAATATACATAGAGCCATGAAGAGCCAGCCCCTAGTGGTCCGTTTCAGACTTTGCTGTGCTGTGTGGGAGTGACGATGCCACCTGTCGACCTGCTTTTCCTCTGTGCAAAATGTTGAGGGTTAAAGGAACGAGGAATGCTGGCTTTGCTGTTCGTCGTTATTATTTTCTTAAGGTGTTTGGTGACAGTGGGCATAAGGGGAACTGTAATCTAGCCTAAATAATAATAATAATTACAATGTAAATAATCATTTGGACTGTTTGCCGCAGGCATTTTTGGGATAGGAATGATGGTGGCTGATTTCAGGCAGAATGCAACGACAGCATGTCCAGCAGATTTAAAATGTAGGGTTAGGGTTAGGGATTTGTGGTGTTTATGTAACCATTTTATGGGTATTTAGTAATTAAGTGCATTTTTAAACTATTGCTTCTCTCAGGAGCAATTGCTGCCTGTCTTGGGAAGGTCACTCTTGAAAAAGAGATTTCAAATCTCTTAAGTTTCTAGATTAAATAACAATATCTCATTAGAGACACAAGGGTATTCATTTGCCATATTTATATTTATTTATTTTCATATATATGATAATAATGTAATGTTAGTACCATAGACTGTATAAGAAGAACTGGACAAACCCTGTGTGACATCACCTTTTTCATCATACTTTGTGATTCCAAATTGTAAATGAACAGACCTGGAAGTTCATGGAACACGCCCACCTGATGTCAATCACAGTTAGCCGTTTAAACTGGACTGACTTAGCTTATGCTAAATTATGATAGCAATTAATATTACTTTACATCCATTCTTAACAGCTGTTCAAATATCTTCCTTTCATGCGTCACTACCAAAAGGACCTTGGCATCAAGTGTCCCCATAGCCGAATAGGAGGACTAACAGAGTCTGAGAGTCTGCTGGGATCTGCCGTCTGGAGGCCTGCTGCTAGCGGCAGGGTTGGCTATGCTACACCCCAGCTAATCTGAAAGTAGCACGCAAAATATTAGAATGTAACAGACAAAAATATTTAGCATAAATCTTTATGTTCAATGAAAGTAGTTAATTCCTCAGCCTCAGACTCAAGCAGAGAAACATAAAAGTAAAGCCATTAAACAGCTTTTATTTTAAACTTTTGTGTTTCCTTAATCTGCCAACGTCACCAAAGGTCCGGAAGAGAGAACGAACTGCATCTGGTCCCATTTGATCAACTCAGTTTCCTTCTCTTCTTAAAGGAATATTCTGCAAATGAATCCACTCCAGCTAGGATCCTACTAGGATCCTACTAGGATCCAGCTAGGATCCTACTAGGATCCAGCTAGGATCCAGCTAGGATCCTACAGTGTAATGGACACAACAGCTCAAAGTAAAGAGGAGGAGGCCGACCCTGTTAGTTACTGCCACCTAGGCCCCCCCCCCCCCAACCTCCATGTAAAGTTTTTTTTGGTACCACAACTGATAAAATGAAATGAATGTTTAATTATGTCGGAGGACTTTGATTGGCAGCAGGCTCAGATAATGGTTAGCCTTCATTAAGTCTGTCACTTAGCGCTGTATTGACTTCTAAAAGACCTGACAGAACGTGGTCATTTATACTTTATATTTTAAAGAAAATACATTTTGTTGTGCTGTTAAATTTACCAACAGACTGCCATGACATGCTGCGGGTTCGTCGTGGTGTAGCGCTTGTGACGGCCCGCCGTTGGATTCCTGCTTCCAGTGTTTTTCCTGGCAGGAGGCTAAGTGGGTCTTTGGAGAATTTGCTGCCTCTGGGATGTAGGAGCGGTGATGACTATAAAATCCATCTTCTAGCAGGGTTCGGGAGACTCTCTGGGCAGCTTCCTGTTTACAACATAGATTTAGCAGGTTGTTAGTTTTTGTTTCTGCTCCTTTGCACAGCATATCCACATACATTTTAACAATATATTTAAAATAACCTGAATAAAGAGCTTAGTGGTGGAAATGCTAATAAAATATAGCAAAGACTTAGTTAAAAGCCTGGATTTGGAAACAACTGGACACATTATAATACTGAACCATGAACTGTTGCTTTCATTTAGTCTCTGACCCAGTGTTCAGTGTGGTTGGGTTTGTTTGGGCTTCTGTTCACAGATCTTTCTGTGTTACTGTTGTTTGTACTGTTTGAAATGGTTGCAATCCCAAACTGGATCACTAGATTAGTCACTCATTGAAAGACAAAGTTAATTGTTCAGTGATGTGTTTGTCTTTGTGGGAGTGAAGATGTTCAAAGCTCCAGCAGGACATACGTTTCCACCTTGGCTGCAACAATTTTAATATTTATTTTAGATTGACTAATTGTTTTTAAGTGGTTTGGAACTCCTTCTATCACTGGCTAAATTCATGTTTTTGTCTTTTACAGCATCCACGCCAGCCCCATACAGAAGGATTGCATACTTCTTGTGTGTTTAAGCTTTATAAATCTTTTAATTTTGAAGCAGTATATGGCATTAAGGTTCCAACCTGTGTCGTTATGTTTCTGCTGCTCTTACTTACATGATTTTTGTTTGTGTTTTTGCTCTCCAGCTCATATATCAGTGGGACTGTGTGGGGTGGTGAGGGGAAGGCCTTCCTCCCCACCTTGATCGGCCCCCCCACCCCAGTCCATGGACAGACAGGGAGCCATGAGCACACAGGGCAAAGCCAGCGGGCTGAAACCCCCCAGTAAAATAGTCCGTCCATCTGGGGCACCATCAAGAACATCCCCGTCATCTGGTAAGAAGCTGTTGAAGTGTCAGTGACAGATGTGAACAAAATTAATAAAAAAGCATATAGTAATAAAGATAAGCATATAGAATTGAAATGAAGTTGGAGAGAATCCACGTCGTAATCAAAGCTAAAGGTGGTGGGAAGCTGGATGGCTCACTTTGTTGAGCAGGTGCCCCCACACACACAGATGAAAGTCCTAATGGACCCGGAAACGTTTGGAGTTTGGATTTAAAAACCTAAAATCTGTCGTGGTGGGAATGTTGGGAGGTAGCACGCTCCAAAGTCTCAAAGCAGCAGCAGCAAACGCTCTTCAAACAAAAGATCTGTCTGCTGCTTGTGTTTGGACCCGGAACTTCTAAAATCTGCTGCTTGGACGACTGTAGTGACTTATTATATTGTTTACTTTTTACACTCTCACCCAGATAAGCCGAGTCCCGGCCAATGATGAACTAAACAAAAACTACAATCTGAAAGTCAATTGTAGTAAGAAGTGCTGAGTAAATATGTTCATGTGTGAATAAGAAACATGTTTATAGTGCTTATTAGAACCTTGGTAAAGGTAAATAGACCCTTTATACGTGTAGAAGATTAAACATTTATCCACAATAAAGTCTGGGGTTGGTTCAACTCAGGAATGACATCGTCTATGAACTACTCTGATCTGAAGCAGCTGTGCTACCAGATTAAACTTCTTCTTTTGGTTTTTCACTTTAAGAGTCACTACAAGAAAATGTCATAAGATATAAAAACATTCTTTAAGCTTAGTGATTAAAATTTCATAAAACATGACTCTGACTGCAGGTACTCCAAAACCACTTCCTCCTGAGAAGTCCTCTGGAGGTGTGACCTGCCCGACCCAGGATGGAAACCCAGACTTTCAGACCGGCGACAGGGTCTGGGTCAATGGCAACAAGCCCGGTTACGTGCAGTTTATTGGGGGCACGCAGTTTGCTCCCGGGCAGTGGGCCGGCATCGTTCTGGACGAGCCAATTGGGAAGAACGACGGCTCAGTGGCGGGCGTCCGGTACTTCCAGTGTGAGGATGGGCGGGGCATATTCACACGGCCTTCAAAGCTGTTCAGGACTCCAGTGTCGGAGAAGGAGGAGAACGGAGGGCGGGCCAGCCCAGCACAAGGATCCTCTGCAGCAAACGAGTCTGCACCGGCCGGCTCCACCACCACCGGTAACGTGCAGAAAATTCCTCACATCTGCAGCTGCGTTCCTGTAGAAGTGTCCTGAAAAAAGTTGCAATTAATTCCTGAAAGCCTCGCTACTTCTTTTAGTAAACAAATATTTATATTGCATTTACTTGGATTCACGTGCAGTGACTGCCTTTTCTAGTTGTGCTTTTTTTCTGATGCATCATGTTTTCTGGAGTTGAAAATGTTTAGTTTAATCTAATTCTAAAGAGCCAACATGGAAGCTCCCCTCAACTGTCATCATCACGTTACAAAGATGCTCTTCTCCGTTCAGCTCAGGGAACGGGGATAAAAACAAGCTGCACTCTCAGTCGGATGGTGGCATCCACTGAGTCGGTGTCCAACCTGTCAGACCCAGACTCCGTGAAGAAGACCAGGAGGGAGCTGAGGCTGGGGGACCGTGTGCTGGTAGGAATCACATCAGCTTTCCACTACAAAGACGTGTTAGGGATTCTCTCTTTCTTCTGCCTCCACTCTCCAGCTGTGCATTCACAGTGAGCTCAGTACAGCGTGAAAACTGCTCTACTAGGCGTTACGGCAGTTGCCGGTCTGAAGACGGCCCCCGTCTTTCACAACATCACGTCACTGATGTCATTGTAGGTGCCGACACTCGCCTACAAGGTGACTTTGAGGGTCACCACCTGCTACTTTGTACTCATTTATAAAGGCTCAGGCCTCTTCCCGGCCGTGGTGCTCATCAAAAGGCCATCAGCTGACACATCGACCCTCTCCACACACGGCGATCTCAGTTGAGACTGTTCTCCTACTTGGTTCCTCCTGCACGGTGAAACGTCTTCCAGTGACTATAGGAGCAGAGCCGTCCCTCTCTACATTCATTGAAACTCCAGGAGAAGTTTCTTGAGTCAGCTCTCGAAGCTCTCCTCTTCCAAGAGTTTCTCCTGTTGTAGAGTGCACCATTTCTTAAAGTTTGTAACCTGCACCTGAATGACATCTCAACAGCACTTTCTCTAAACATTTACCATGTTAACTGTGGCTTGATTGTTTTATTCTGATGAACGTCACTTTGGAAAGTGCCTGCTAAATGTAATGGAGGCTAACTGCTTTGTTCAGTGTTATAAAGCATTTTAGCAATAAACACTTCAGCTGGTTGCTTGGACAGCAGTAGTGTGTTTGCAGGGCCTGCACGGTTGCAGGAGGGAGACGCCGGGTGGGTCTCAGCGGGTGTTGATCAGCGGCGCCTCCTCCGCCTTGCTGAACGCGGCAGCCGGGTTCGTGGAGTGACTCGTACCGCAGAGTGACAAATGCACAGCCGGTTGCTGCTTCTCCAACCACTGTGGTTAAGAGCTGGTTTCTCTGTCCGCCCGGCGTACACCCCCCTTCACACAGTCTGGACTGTCTAAACTGACTAGTGACTGAAGTTGGTTTCAGAGCAGCTCCTCGTAGGTGTAAACACTGGGTTTCCTGTAAGAAATGAATCCCATATTTATTTATATCCATATATTTGTTTTCCCTTCCCATTTTAAAGTAACATTTTTCTTTTTTAAGTGCTCAGGTTACTGAAATATCTTGTCAGACATTATCCTAATCCTAAACAGGCTTGTGTTTATTCGATTTTATCATAAAACTTCTTTTGTGTGTAGGTCGGTGGTACCAAGGCAGGAGTGGTGCGGTTTCTTGGAGAGACGGATTTTGCCAAAGGAGAGTGGTGTGGAGTGGAACTGGACGAGCCGCTGGGCAAGAACGATGGCGCTGTGGCTGGAACCAGGTGACCAACACCGACACAAACGTCCACTGAGCTTTGATCAGATTTGAACAGATTTTATCTGTAAAACTGTCCGGAGAAGACTACTTCTGGCAGTGCAGTTGAAGAAGTCTTGTGCACGTTTGAGAAATGCTGCATCTTGTTTAGTAGGCTGGACATCTGGTTTTACGCCATGATCAACTGTTTTGGGTTTGAGTTTGGGTCATGGCTGCAGCACCCTAAACATAGAGGCCTCCCTCTCCCGACCTCCCTGCTCCTGGCCACCGCCTTTTTCTTTTACTTGAATGAATTATAGCTCCTGTTTCCAAACAGCCTTCAGGCGTAGTCTCTTCGGCATGTCCTCAGTCTACCTTGGAGCCTCCTTTCAGTTAGACATGTTCAAATCCCCTCCACTGGGAGGCGTTTAGGAGGCATCCCAACTAGATTCCCAAAATACTTTACCTGGTTCCTCTTAGCTTAGCTGCCACAGGTATCCACCTGTCCATCTCCTGCTCTATTCTTCCCTTCCTACGAACAAGACCCGGAGATCCTTCAACTCCTCCACTTGAGGGAACGGCTCATCCCAAACCTGGGAGGTCATTCAATCCTTTTCCAATCCACCCTTTACTTCTCTTTTAAGAAAGTGGCAGCATTAAATCGTTAATTGTTAATGAATTTCTAAGTCTAAGTAAAGTTAAACTTTATGCTGCAGTCCAGGTTTGATATGTTGTGATATGTTTATCTCAAAGGTTTATTAAGGCATCTCAATAAATCAAATAGATTGAGACAAATTATTACATAAGAGGGGTTATTTAATCCTGATGACATTATTGAAGTACGAAGACTTAAATAAAAATGTAAGGACATCTTTTGGCTCATTTGAGGTGTTCCTACACGAGCTGCTGTCTGACGCAGAGGTGAACTGTTTCCCTCGCAGATACTTCCAGTGCTTGCCCAGGTATGGCCTCTTTGCTCCCGTCCACAAGGTGACACGGATCGGCTTCCCCTGCACCACCCCCACAAAGGCAAAGAGCTCACGTAGGAGGTCCACTCTCAAGAGGAGCCCCAGTGCCTCCTCCATCAGCTCCCTCAGCTCCGCCACCTCCTCCATCAGTGGGAAGCCCAGCCGGGCAGGACTGGTAGGATTCACACCACAGGGCTGAATGTTTGTGTTGTGTGAAAATGTATCCCCAAGAATGCATTTTACATTTCTTGTCAAACATGAGGAGACTTTATTCCGCAAAGAGAAACAAAAACACATTACCTACACAAACTCTAGGACAGGGTTACCTGCTGTGAGAAACTGAAGGATTAAGTTAACAACACTAAAAATGACCCGCACGTACATGAAAAGAGAGCAAAGTGACATCATTTCAGTTTTCAACAGGAAATGTGCCAGCTGTCACGCCACAGACGTAAGCGTGAGTGAGGGTTTTTGTTTCTTTTTCTCAGCTGACTGAGACGTCTGCTCGGTATGCTCGAAAGATCTCGGGCACCACGGCGCTGCAGGAGGCTCTGAAGGAGAAGCAGCAGCACATCGAACAGCTGCTGGCAGAGAGGGACCTGGAGAGGTGTGAGGTGGCCAAAGCCACCAGCCACGTGGGAGAGGTCCAGCAGGAGCTGGCTCTGCTGAGGAAAGGCCGGGATCAGGTCAGCTACAGGGAGCAGAAATGTCCCAACAACCTTTTAAAGATAACGTTGTTGCTCAGTAAACTCAGTGAATACATTCAGAACAACGTCAAAGATGAATTTAAGAGTGTGTGAAAAGAGTCAGTAAGTAAGTTAAAGAAAATACACTAAACTGAGCTGCTAAGACTAACATCTCGTGCAGCCACCAAGTTCACTCATGCCGTTTCTGCATGTCACAGTACGCCGTGGAGATGGAGGCCAAGCTGGATCACCTGCGCTCGCTGGTGGAGGCAGCAGATCGAGACAAGGTGGAGCTGCTCAACCAGCTGGAGGAGGAGAAGAGGTGGGTGCTCCAACCCGTCCTGTTACCTCACGGAGCAGCGATTACAGATGCTGTTAAAGTCTGCAGCAGCTGCACCAGGAACTCTGCAGGAACTCAGATGGTCGATAACATTTATTTCTTTCTGAAACCGATTCCAGTACCCGGGCTTCAGGTGTCAGCCAGTAAAATTAAAAGTGCAGCCACAACTACTTAAAACTATTTTGATATATTTTGATATTTGGACACATTAGCGGTCCAGATGTCTGCCGTAAAGCTTGTTTTTTTATAGCTGAAATATGTTTGGTGTGGTGTTGTTAGTGGAGAGAAGTTTCACAGATGTATTTCTGACCACTGAATCTTTACCGCAGCTTCAGACGTTCAGGTACTCGGTTCAATCCAACGTTTTCAGCGACCTGCAGGAGCTGGTCACCCACTTTTGCCTTTATTTAGTGAAGTTTGTAAAACCCAAACTGCAGCGTTTGCTGCTTCAGTTTGTCCATGTTTCTCTTTGACTTGTTAAAGTCGTGTTTTTTCGCTCTCTAAATGCTTATTTTTGCCACATTCGTGTGGAAACCGCAGCCCTGCATAATGAACATGTCACAGTTTTCAATCCAACTTCAAGTTTACAATAACACTGTATTGCTAACAAAATGTTAATGTTAAAGAGCCAAACCTCCAACCACTCGCAGGCCACCGCTTCTCCACCTGCAGACTCTAAACAGGAAGTGGCAGGGCAGTGCTGTCTAACTTCTTGTGCTGGCGTTTCAGAGCAACAGAGAAGAATTTGGATTCTGTACATGCAACGAGTGATGCACAGATGCAAAAACCCCTGATGCTGATGCTCTTATTTTCTTCAGCGTCGGCGGCATCTTCATAGCTAGTAGCTGCCCGAAAGATGGTTTCAGTTCACCTTTCTACAAACTTTATTCACTATAATACATTTAGTCTTGCTGAGTTCATCTGAAGCAGTTCATGTAGTTCTGAATCAGAAGGTTTGTGTGGTTTTATCCAACATACACGACACATTGCAACAATACAGCTGACACTGCTGATGTTTCCTTCATCACAGCCCATGAACGTCTGCACTGGTGAGAAGGTCATCAAGTTCTCCTTTAATAATTCTGTATCAGGTCTAAACCGTTGTATTTTTATTTTTACATGAAGTGTCTCTTTAGGAGTAATCTAAAGCGTCAGATATTAAAGAAAGAGCTGATGAGCTGTTTTTGAAGTTGATGCAGAGTTTTAGATCTTCTTCTCTTCCTTTCAGCTGCTTCTTCAGGCGTCGCCACAGCGATCCATCCGTCTCCATCTACCCTGTCCTCTGCATCCTCTTCTCTCACACCAACTATCTTCATGTCCTCCACCACATCTATTAATGTCCTCTTTGGTCTTCCTCTAGACCTTCCTACTGTCTGTTTCCACCTCATCATCCTCCTACCGATATCTTCACCATACCTCCCCTCTACATGTCCAAACCATCTCAGTCTGGTCTCTGGATTTATCTTCAAAACTTCTAACGTGCACCGTCCCTCTGATGTTCTCATTCCTGATCCTGTCCATCCTCGTCATTCCCAAAGAGAACTTCAACTTCTGCTACTTTCAACTCTGCCTCCTGTCTTCTCAGTTCCACTAACTCAACCACACTGATGGTTTCACCACCGTCTTGTAGACCTATTCTTTCATTCTTGCTGATACTCTTCTATGTCACATCACTTCTGACACTTTTCTTCACCCGTTCCAACCTGATAGCTAATTTTTCTCTGTTGTTCTGGACTGTCGACCTTCAGTACCTAAAATCCTCCACCTTCTTCATCTCTGCTCCCTGTTACCTCACCGTTCCTCTTGGGTTCCTCTCATTCACACACGTTACCGCCACCTCTCTAGATGTTCCTCCACGTGCTCCCTGTTCTCACTACAGATCCCAGTGTCATCTGCAAACATCATGGTCCATGGAGATTCCTGTCTGACTTGATCTGTCAGTCTGTCCATCACCTACAGTTCACCTCACCACCGTGTTGCAGCTCCCAGGGCCAAGGTGGCCTATTTCAGTGTGTGTTGTTAGAGTGGTTTAACCTCTGCCACCTACAGGGGAACCCAAAGGGCTAAATTTGCATAAGTTCCTGTGTGTTCCTTTAAACCTTCAATAAGTACAGAACACTCATTCAGGAATGTGGCACATTTCAAAAGACACATGACAGTCAATGCAAAAAATGTACATTAAGTATGTAAAAGTATCATAAAATAGAGATACTATGCTTAAACTGGCTGTGAATCCTAAATGGTAAATGTCCTATTAAATCACGTGCTGGTGTTATTTTCTGTGGTGGTGATTTAAACCTAAATAAAAAAAACCTCTGGATGAGGGAAGCAGCTTGACGGGTTTAGGTTGAAGAAGTTCATCGCTGTCCCTGTTTGACAGGAAAGTGGAGGACCTGCAGTTCCGCGTGGAGGAGGCATGCATCACCAAAGGAGACCTGGAGGTAACCTGATACGCTCAACTCAGAACAAAGTTGTTCATCGCACTTGCACCATCAGACTGATGTGTTTGACTAAAGTCTTCTTTTAAAAATCAGGTCTATAGCTTATCATCAGATTTCTACAATTCCTAATGGTGTTGGCTCTGTTCTCTTCTGAAAGTACCACATGAAGCTAAACGATAAGATAAAAAGAGCTGTTTAAATTATTCATTATTTCTGAAGTCTTTCTTTCTCTGACACTCTTTGAATCCTACGTTTTTTGGATGTTCCGTCTTTTATTTATCCATTCATTAGAGTTGCTCGCCCTGCTCATCGTCATCTCTAACGTTACCGTATTGTCATCATCCATTCATCTTCATGCCTGTTTCTGTACGCTGCTTCTGTCTCATTCTGGAGAAGAGTTAGTGCCTGATTTAGTTTCTTTTAAGTGCTGGATGTAAAAGAAAAGAGTGGATCTACTGTACGCACTCGGAGAACTGCTGGGAACTGTTATAGCTTTCTTACTCACAGCTATTCTGTTTGAAGTCTTCTTGTGTCTGGTGCACAAGGCCGGCATGTCCGTGTTGCAGTGTTTGTTCTCCTTCTCTTCCTGCTCTCTCTTACTAACAGACGCAGACCAGGCTGGAGCATGCACACATAAAGGAGCTTGAGCAGAGCCTGCTCTTTGAAAAGACCAAAGCTGAAAAACTCCAGAGGGATTTAGAGGACGCGAGGGTAATGGCTGGCGCTCGCGGTCCCACAGCAGGACCGAGTGTTGCGCTTTTCCCGCTGGGTTTATAGATGATGCATGCGATCATGTGAAAAAGAAAGCAGACTCTTTCATGCCAAAGTTTTAAGTATCAGGACACAATTTAAAACAAGTCGACTGATTCTTACAGGTTTTGAAATGAGGTAAATTCAACCTTCGATGATCAAAGACGTGACTATTTACACTTTTTTATTAAACTAAGAGAAAATGCAGAAGCAGTGTTTGACAACTAAGAGCACCCCATGATTGAATACAATTTAAAATAATTTACTGTGCCACTTTCTACTGAACAAAAATGTACGTTGGTTCAATTCAGAAGAAAAAGATCAACTGCACCAAAATGAGAGTATGAATTTTAGTGAAGTTTACCTGAATGTGCTTTTAACAAAGGTTTCATACCATTAACTGTTCTGTTTGGTGGAATTAGTATTTACTCTTTTAAGTTCCAGTGTAATTTTTTTGCAATAACATAATTAAAGTCAAGTGATTGTAGCAGGTTGTAGTTTCAACAACAAAACATAACTTTCTTCACCTTGCCTTTATTTATTTTAAAGAAAGTAAACCTCAGATAAAAGAAAAGTACCCTCAAAAGTACCCTGTAGATCCACCTTTAGTGGCGTTAAACCTAACCAATGAGGTTGTAGAGGAATTTTCAATTAAATTTTACAATGTTGCTGCAGATCATTGAGGTTTTTGGTTATTCACTTATGCAGTTTTTAAGTTTTTGAAGTTGGCACGAGCTGTTTGAGGGAGCTGTGCTTTAGCGTTACAACATGTGCTCTTCACCTAGTGAAGTCCAGGTGATGTTTTTCTTTTTGATTATGTCTTGATACTTAAAAGAGGATGCACTTTCTTTTGCACACAACTATACATTGAAGAAACTGCAGCATGGAGGACACTGGGAAAATTGTCCATCACTCTGGCATATGGACATTAACATCTCACCTGCCTGAATTTTGTCTAATAACTTAGATTTATCATGCTGAACTCTCTGTGCATGTGTTATCCAGAGCCACAGTGTGGCTCACAGTCGTTTTCATTTAAGTAATCTAGTTGAAACATAAATGAAAACTAACCGTGTTATTGCATGGAAAAAAAAAGAAAAGTCAGTGTTATTCCATTTAATCAGGCTGGATGACCCACAGGGAGTGTGTGGCGGCGTATTTATCCGAAGAGACTTTCCTCTGCTGGGCTTTCTGTGAAAACATTTTCCTGAAAGCTGAAATGTATTTCTGAGAATCTGACAGACAGAGAAATGAAATTAATACCATCTGGCAACTTCAATCACATTAGGCTTTAAACAGAAAAACATGCAATTATTTGAAAAAAAGGCTTAGCACTCATGTTGCATCTGGTCTTAATTGGATAAAGCAAGGACACGGCAGGCGCTGCACTCCGCTTACAGGTGGTTAATGAGTTGATGAGTGAGGTGTTTTTTCTGCTAGGTCGTTTTTATTTTAGTTCAGAGACTTGTAATTAGTTCAGAGTAATTGTTTTTAATGCAGCTTCATATTTGACAAATATGTTGAAGTGGCGTCAAACTCCCCACTAGACACCAAACAAGATTATTAATAAAATCTGCTTCCAAAATAGAATGAAACAAGCTCGGTCCTTTAGTGGAATTCATCAACATTCAAAACTTTAGTAGTGACACATTTTTATTTTAAAATTACAAATACATTTCTGGTTCAAAAAGAGGATATTAAGATTACAAGTTCAGATACTGACATGAAAAATACAAAAGAAAGTAATGATCTGAAACAGCTCATTTGACAGAAAACAAATCATTAGTAGTTTTGTCATTTGTATAATACAATTGGATTCCTTCATCTTTTGGTATTGATCAGTAATCACATATTTAACGGGTACAGAGTGCATTCTGACAGTGTTAGAAACCACTTGATCTCTTGTCTGTCGGGCTTCTCGTCTCCCGTTGGCCTTCACGCCTCCTCTCTACGTGCTCCCGCCGCAGGTGGCCACGGTGTCTGAGCGCTCCAGGATCATGGAGCTGGAGAGGGAGGTGGCAGACCTCCTCCTCAGGCTCCGGGCGTCCCAGCAGAAGGAGGACGCCGTGTCTCTGTCACAGCAGCAGATCAGCAGCCTGAAGACCCAGGTTCAGTCTCAGGAGAAAAAGGTTTGTAGTGCAAACCAGAGAACTCCCAACACGGGCGCTTTGTGCAGCTGGCCCGCAGACGCACTCGGCTCAAAACGGCGTGATTGTCTAACCTGTAACCATTTTAATTTATGGCGTGCTGATTAAAATGGAAATATTGACAAAATTTGTTGGTTTTTTTTACAACTCTCCCGTTGGTCATCTATGTAAACATGGAGTTATCTGAGGTTATGAACGAAGATCATGTCTGTACCTGATGTTCTCCTGTTTCGTGTGTTCCTGGCAGATCAGCGAGCTGAGCGTCGACCTGGAGAGCAAACAGAAGGAGCTCCAGTCTGCAGAGCAGGAGAAGAGCTCCCTGGAGCAGCAGCTACCCACCCTGGTGAGAAGAAGGGAACGTTCGCTGGAGATCATTATTATAATTAAACACAGTGCAGGGATAGTTGTGTGACTTTCAGAGGGAGGAGAGGGCATCGCAGCCGCTCCCAGACACCACTGGCTCATGTTTGTCGTATTGTGCTCTCAGGAGTACGGAGGAGATCTTATCCTGGTTTTCAGAAATCTGAATGTCCCCAGAATAGTGAACACCTGCAAAACACCTCATCTAGGTTTCTGAACATCCTCTGCTGCTGGAGATTGTAAAAGCAGAGATTTAAAATAAGAGAAGACATTTTAAATTACAATCATTGTTTTAGTAGCTCTGACCATTTTGTGTCTTTAATCTTTAATTATTCACAAAGTTTTTTTTGGATTTGTGAAACTTTTTTCTCTCTGGTTTCAATGCTCAGCTGTTTGTTTGAGATATTTCTGCTTGTTGTTGGTGGTTCTGCTGTGTACATGATGGAGCAGCTGATTGATCTTAACACCAACTCCAGAGAGGCTGAAGAGGAGACCTCAAAGATGTAGAGCTGAAAAATAACAGAATGCAAGGGGAAGGAAATTAAAACTGCCTCCTCCAAACTTCCTGCAAAGGGTTCGGAATCAAAGGTCAATCAAAAAGTACAAAACTGAGCTCATTCCAACAAGCAGGACCTTGGTTTTATCACTGGTTTATCACCAGGATCTGGTTTCCTGTAGGCAATCAGAGAGAGAGGGAGGCGGGTGGGAGGGAGTGGGTAGGTCAGGTAGAGCGAGGCGTCATCCACGTAGCGCTGAAAAAAGTTCAGTTCAACTCAGTAAACAGTAGGAAACAAGGTCAAGTGTTATGGGATGGACTCACGTTCATGTGGCTGATGGGAGGAACAGGACTCATTTGTTTTAATTATTTGTAATTTTTCTCTGCACTTTCAGAATGTTATGTGCTGATTTTTGACAACTGTTAACATGAAAGTGTAAGATATAGGAGGTTTAGGGATTGTTTAAATATAAACTGCAGAAGATTTGATGAATCAGGTTCTTCAAAAAAAAAAAACAACAAAAAAAACCTTCACGGGAAACATGCAATAAAAGTTCACACACCAGACTAGAAGCTTATTTACATCAGTATAACAATCCTCACTAGATCATCCATTCAGATGACAAATGCAATAAAAAATAAAGTAACTAACAGGTCTTATACTGAATAAAGACTCTAGTGGGAGTATTATATATGTAGCATCAAAGAAACATCACAGGGTAAAAATGAAAAATAATGGTACAACATTGAGAAAAATATTTTTTTTAACCAATGATAACCTTTTTAAGAACTTTTGTTTCCCCCACTTTTATGTCTTTAAGTGCAGATTGGCTGAGTCTGTTTAATGTTTTGCTTGTAGGCATCGTTAAACACCCTCATTAAGAGAGGCGTTTTATCTTCAAACCTCATGTTTCTGGGCCTCGTCATTCTTCCTCCGTTAGCTCAAGGTGCAAGAATGCTGCAGTGTTTGTGAGAAGATCGTAGTCACACTGATGTTTCTCTGTTTCAGAGACGGAAGCTTGAGGCGGCCGAGGAGGAGAACCGGAGGACGGCAAAGACCATGCAAGGTAGACGCCACGGCCATGCGGCTGCTGACTTTGTTTGGTTGGCTCTCTGCGTGGATGTGATATTTGACCTGATGTCCTGCTGTTTTCTGGCAGAGCTGGAGCAGAGTGTGGAGTGCACAAAGAAAGACGCTGAAACGCTGAAAGAGGAGAGTGTGTGCAGGGAGGCCGACCTGAGAGCACAGCTGATGCAGGTGGGACTGCACGTGTGCGCAGAACTGACAACTGACGCTTCTACGCCACTTTTCTAATGACTTTTCCCAGTTTGTAATATGATGCAACTTCATATCCTTTTTTTTTATCAGTAGTATTTTAAATACTTTACAAACTCGAGTCCCTTGCTTGTGAAAAACGGTAGTTGTTATTTTGTTCTTGTAGAGGGGAACTGTTTTTGTTTTCAGCTTGATAAGTATAATTAAATATAAAGTCACCTATATACCACTCATATATATTTATGTATGTGAGCCACTAACAACACTGCTGAAGGGAAGGGAACGTTCTGGAGCATCTCGCAGTAACACTAAGTCTGACTGGAAGGGCACTTCATTGTCACTGCAACTTTTCTGCAAATTTAAACAAATGCTGTCCTTTCACACAACTTAGGTGAAGTTGGGGAATAAATATTCTGCCAAAGAGGGTTAAGATCAGGTGAAGTTGTGCATAGCATATATTCATGCGTGTTCCACAGCACAGAGACTGTGAATCTTAAAAACAAACGTTCCATGTCGTGTTTTCCAGGCTAATGAAAAGTTGGAGAAGACGACTCTGTCGTTTGAGCAGCTGAGGAACCAGAAAACGGCGCTGGAGACGCAGGTGAGGTGAAGGTATTGCAGCAAAGTCTGGAGTCTGGCTGGTTTAGTCTCCACATTCACTTTTCAAACCTTCTCTATGGTGAATTGGGCCCGGTACCACTCCCATTCACAGCCATTTCCACCAGTACAGAACGTACCGAACCAATCACAACAAGGCAGGCAGCCAAGATGGCTGCAGAACAGTGAATAACTCATTGGATCAACAGGTTTCTACGTCTTATTGACAGCAGTCATTCGCCAGCGTTCCAACTTCTTCAGTCGGGATGTCTTTTGGTTGCCAGTCTGCCTATGTCACATATTTCTCTTCTGATATTGGTTGCATGCTTGTCCAATGGCGCCCAGAGCCCATTTATCCTGCTCCTGTAGGTACCGCCCCCTGGAGATCAAAGGTGGAGCTCAGCTTCTATGGGATTTTCCACTGTTCATATGTAACATCATGTTACTCCTTGAATCTGTCAAAGTACATCGATGGAGGGAGCTGCAACGCTCATAGTTAGACATGTGGACAGTCACTGGGCCTCTGATTCAGTGTCCTTGAGTCACGTCAGGACCACAGATGAGGTGATGGGATGTTTTTTGGTGATACTAATTGCTGGTTGTCACTCCGCCTACGTCAAATGCTCAGTTTCTGTGCTCGAGTCTGTCCAGTAGCAGTTTCTTCCACGTTGGTTGGCTGTGTCCCATGGAGAAATAAAAAAATCAACTCCAGAGGAACCAGCGTAGTTAATTCTATCAAAGATGATTGGAATGAGCATGGCTGGCCTGGCGAGGGTGAGTCGGTTCTCCGGCATGGCTCGATTCTTTTGGAAGACGTGTGCTTGGATGTGAAAGAGGGCATGTAGACAGTGCACAGTTCCCTGTGAAAATCATTTAACAATATTGTGGCGCAATCCCGAAATTCAAAAATGAGGGCTATGTGTGAAAAACTAAAAAACACCACCGAGTGTGTAGCGCTGCCATCTTATTTCTCAGCTGCTTCTCTGACATCTGACACATTTCAAGTAAAGAAAAAAGTGCTTAACGTAACAATGTGCTGACATAAACGTGCTCAAATATGACCGAGTCTCGGGTCATGTGAGTGGGGACCGGCAGGGGTATCGGGACTCGAGCCTGGGCATGGTGCCGTACAACCTGGCTAGTGTGAGGGCTCTATGGAGGAGGTCGAGGTGACCCCAAAAATGTTCCTGCCGTCAAAATACAGCTGAAATGGGGTAACTTAAAAAAACAACAGAAAAATGTGAAAACACACTGGCACAAAGTCACCATGTTCTGTCCTCGGTCATCTTTCTTTTTATTTCATCTCATTTCATTGTAATTAATCTCCTTTTATTTACTTGTATGAGAGCTGATACTCTTTCCTTCTTATTTATTTATGATTTCTTCGCTTGTTATTCAGCTGTCTGATCCCACGATTAAATATGTAGTTTACAATGATCCTGGCAAGATTTAAAAAAAACAACAGTTCCAGCTGTTTCAAACCAAAAATAGATAAAAGCAGCGTCTCATTTTCAGCCAGTGATTGTTGCCATTTTTAAGTCAGATGATGGTTGGGTAACACTATTAATTTACTTTGATGGTGCTTGTAAATTGAACATTTGCAACAGGGAGCGCTTGACGTGAGCCTGCGTGCGTTTTACTTTGTGCGATCACGAGCCTGTGAAAGGATTTGGCCGTGCGCAGTCATCAGTCAGCATCTGCAGCCTGCAGGGTTTTGTTACATGTTCACATCACGATCGCCACGCTGACTGTTAATGTGACAGAAGAGTTACCTCGAGCACGTGTGAAGCAGGGCTGCCTCCTCTGACCAGTCGGACGTCTCCATCGTGTCCTCTCCTCTAGCGGTGGAGTCGCTCTGTTGGGCTGTCAGTCCGTGGCTCTCTGGTGCCCTCTTGCTCTGGATCATCACTGTGAAAGCAGCTGCCTGTGAACTCCAGATGATCAGGGTCATGACAGAACTGGGTGGGAGATTAGACCAGGAGAGGGAGAGTCAACATTTACATACACGACTGTCCAAACTGTACAGTTTCAGCTGCTGTGGTTCACGGAGGAATTCACTCTAAAACACAGCAGACGTAGAGATTTCTGCAAAATATTACATTAATAAATCTATCAAACGCTATCTAACCCAAGGTGTTTAAAATTACAGCACTTAAAAGTAAACTACTTTCATAGGTTTACAGGGAAACACATTATTTTAGAAAGAATCATTTAAGACATGAAAAAAGACTTGAGCGAAGTCCTTAGAACATAAAAGATGTTGCACAGAACCCTCAAGCTCCCCAAGCTCCCCCAGCTCCCCAAGCTCCCCCAGCTCCCCAAGCTCCCCAAGCTCCCCAAGCTCCCCAAGCTCCCCAAGCTCCCCAAGCTCCCCCAGCTCCCCAAGCTCCCCAAGCTCCCCAAGCTCCCCCAGCTCCCCAAGCTCCCCAAGCTCCCCAAGCTCCCCCAGCTCCCCAAGCTCCCCCAGCTTCCCAAGCTTCCCAAGCTCCCCAAGCTCCTAAATGTTTTCATGTCCACAAAAATATTTTTTTGTTGATGGAGGTGAACAAGAGAACAAAATGAACTTCTGAATGTGTGCTTTAACTCCATAGAATACTCTGTTGTTTATTGCACTCATTTTCATTTTAAATGACAAGTATCTAAATGCTTTATAAACTAGACTGACTAACAGAATCACAGCTGAACAATTAAAACAGGAAGAAAAAGCCGACTGTAGATGTTCAATGCACATGTGCAGAGAAGCAGAAGGGCTCAGCCTACCGCAACATCAAATATTAAAGCAGGAATTTGCACGTTGTCAAGCAATTATTCAGCAGGGATGCTCTTACATCTGCTTCCTCCCTCCACTCGGCCCGAAGCCGTGGGCTGTGATGTAATCCTGCACGCCGGTGCGTGCATGCGTGCGTGCGTGTGTGATGATGCCTGGCTGGACAGAACATTGCTTTAGTTGATGACCTTTGAATTGGAGGTTGGTATGTTTGGCTTCTAAAGATCTTCTTGATTGGTTAACAAAGACTAAAAGATAAGTTGGATGTTATTTGTTTGTTGTTTTTTTTGTTAATTGTTACAATATTTTATTATTTATAAAGCTATTTTTATCACTTAAGCCATGTTTAGAGTTGGTCATTGATTTGGAAACACTGATATATCATAAACACACTCTTTGATTTGTAGTTCAACATTTGTCTCCTGAGTTGTTTCTTGTGGACGATGTGGTCCTGTTGGCGTCATTGAGCAGAGATCTTCAGCTTTCAGTGGAACGGTTGACAGCTGAGTGCGAGGAGTCGAGGATGAGAATCCGATTCCTCCAAATCTGAGATGATGCTTCTCATGTGGATGAAGGTGGAAGGATCTGTCTGAGTTAGAAGTTAGGTGCTGCCTCGTGAGGAGGAGGTTATGTATCTCTGGGACGTTCATGAGCGGGAAACGTAAATGTAAGTCTGTCTCTGACTACCGGTCAGTCTGTGTGCCTACCCTCACCTGTGGCCACCACCTGTAGGTAGTGACTAAAAAAACGAGATCACAAATACAAGCAGATGAAATAAGTTTCCTCTACAAGGATGCTGGTTTCTCCCTCAGAGATGGGTTCAGAAGTTCCGTCATTCATGAAAATGTCCATCTGAGATTGTTTAAGAGTCTGGTTAGGGTCCCTCCTGAACATTCCCCTGCAGAGGTTTCCTAGGCATGTTGACCTGGGAGAAGTTCACAAGGCAGCGAGTCTCCCAGCTGCCCCGGGAGTTCCTCGGTGTTCTCCTGGAACAGCCAGTGTAGGTTGTTGGGGAGCAGGAGGCCTTCTGCTCAGGCTGCTGCGGGAACACAAACGCTGAGTTGAAGTTCACATAGATTAATGTAAAGATGATGTGCACCTTGTGTCCTGCTCATGGCATTTATTGTAATAATAAACGGGATTCTCTGTACCGTTCTTGTACCTGATCCTACCACCTCGATCTGCTGTGTGGAGCAGAACGGATGGTCGCCTCTGGGAAGCTTCTGAGCCACTGTTGACAGTAGCTGTCCAGTTTCTCTTCATCAGATCGTAGTGGGGTTGAAGTGTGGTCGAATTATCGCTGCGGCGCACGTGTCTTCCTGAGTCCTCCTAACGACTTTCCTTTTCCACTGAAGCCAAAGAAAAAGCTTTGGGGAAAAAACCCAACAAAACAAAGGAGGTTCAGCTAAGCTCCAAAACAACACAAGAGTCCAGACGGGCCGCTGCAGACACTTACGTTGTTTCTGGAGATTTTAGAGTTTCAAGGTTCAAGAGTTTAAGCGTCCTTTTTGTCTTTTAACATGTTAAAAGAAACATGAAAGTATGAAAACTGCTGCCCGGGACAAGCATTTAAGGCAGATAAGAAAATTATAAAGGAAATAAATGTTCTTCCATAGTTAAATGAATAATAACATAATCCATTTTAAAAACAGACTACAATCAAACAGAACAATACTTTCAGACCTGATCTCAGGTTATTCATCATGTGGAGCTTGACAAATACAAACTAAAAACTGTAGATTAAATCCTGTTTGTTCTTGTTTCTGCAAACTGGCACACCACAGCAGCAGATTCTGACAATTTAAAAACCTTCATTGTAAATAAATATATAAATAAAAGGTGCTGAGTGCAGAAAACGGGGATATGAAGCGCTCAGATCCACCATGAATGAGCTGAACAAGACTGTGAGCTGCAGAGGGGAGGAGTTTATTAAGGCTTACATAAACAGAGTCTGCAGCTTCTTTAACCCGACTGAGAGAGAGAGAGGGAGAGAGGGATGGATGGAGGGAGCTGGAGAGGGAGGCTGCTCGGTGACACGCTCCCATTTCCCTGTTGCAGCCGTGCATGACAGGAGGTGAGAGTTGCTGGTTTATTGATGCTCGGCCCGCGTTCGCCTGTGCATGTTACAGGCAGAGTGAGATCGGAGGGCAGTGACATCACTGCTGCTCAGCAGCTGGAAGCATCTGTAAATCCAGCAGCAGCTTGCTTTGAAGGCATGAACATAGCTGCTCTGCATCAGGGTTACTCAAACAACATCTACTCGCCGCACTACCAGGTAGGACTGCCCGGTCTCCACTCCTCCTGTAAAGTTAGTTCATGTTCTGTTTCTTCTTGCTGCTTTAATCATGTTTGCGTACATTCGTTTATGTTTGCGAGTTTCGTCTCACTTTGGAAATGTAGATAAACACTGAGCCACTTTGGAGGCATCCAGTCGATGTCACACTTGACAGCGTGTTAAAGTGCAGAAACATGCAGCAGAAACCTTCTGTGAGGACTTCCTCATTTTATCTGGTGCTTTTCTGCAGCAAACACATTGATCTCAAAGTCGTACTTGTTAATTTATTATTGACCATCGTTATTCTCACACAACAACGTGTCTGAGAAGCGCTTTGAAGTGTCAGCTGTGATTTCAGATGAATCTAGAGGCTCAGACTTCTGACTTGAAGCAGATTTCAAGGAGCAGCCGTGTCTGAGACTTTTATTTTTAGTTTCACGTGGCTTTAACTCCGTCTGCTGTCTGCTGGATCTCTGAAGTATTAAAGCGTTTCATGTCACGTTTGAGTTTCGATTTTGATTTCCGTCTGTTGGGAGTCTGCGTGTTTCTGGTCGAGAAGCTCAGAGCTGAGATGAGGGACAGATGGAGCACATTACAGCCCACTGTCGGCATTTCATCCCAAAGCACCACAATCGCACAACGTGCAGCAGTTTTACACTTCTCTTTGTGTAGTATGGTAAATAGATACTTGACATGAATCAGGTGTTTATTGACGTTTTAAGTCAGTTAGAAGATTTTAAAAAGCAGTTAAAGAATTTTATTTGCTCAAATGTTAGGTTTGGTTTCATCAACTCCCAAAAATCACACTAGTGCACTTCAGAAGCTGCTTCACAATCAGATTCTTCATTTTCTTTTGTGTCATACTATAAATGAAGAAAAGAAAATCATCTTAACCAACAAACACCAGTATTTAAAATCCTGATCAGCTGATGTCATTCACATTTACTGTAATAGTTTATACATTTGTCTTCATAATTGTGTCACAATATCTTAAAGGGTACCCATTTTTATGCAACATTCAAGTGTAACCCTAAAAGAAGAACTAGTAAATCTCTTGAATAAAAAGTTTAGAGAACGATATTAAAATTAATTTATGAAAGTATTAAAATTCACACAAGTTAAAACGGCTCTCAGTGAAACTGTCAAGATTCTTCTGCAGGAACCACCTGCAGACCATGACCATATATGGAAATTCCTCTCTGTCTTAAAGTTGTATGACTTTGTACATCCCGTTTCACAGTTTCGAAGAGAATCTTGAAGAATCGTGCTTGCATTGTCAGGTGTGAGGTGGCAGCTGGAGGAAAACAAAGTTCCCACAGGAGGCCTGGACCTGACCGGTGCAGGTGGAATAACGGTTCCCCTGCTCTTTGTAGAGAAACAAATTCAGTCCAACTGGGTCACAATTGTAACTGTGCATCGACGAGATGAGCTTAAACTTGGCCTTCTTTTTCCTCCTCTGTGTCTTCTCTCCAGCTCGAGGCTTTGAAGCAGCAGAACTCCAAATACCAGGAAGAGCTCAGTCTGTCCAAGGAGCAGAGCAGCTCAGAAAACCAGCGGATCGGCGTCCTCTGCAGAGAAATGTGAGTGCTCGCAATAACCGATGTGTTTTTTCCTGCTCCGTCCCTCCAGTAAAGGTGACCCCGGCCTTCCAGTCCATTCAGACTGGGTAAACGTACCCGCAGGCGTGGTGGATATTAAATCCAGTCTGCGTTCGCAAGCCCCGTTCCTGCGCAGACAGATGTGCAAGTACTGTACAGAGAAACTGAATTACATTCAGCAATACAAGCACATTAAAATGGTCTTTATTGGTTCAACTGAAATGTTAAACGTGTTATTAAAGCGGCTCCGTCTGTAACCTCCAGAGAGACGCTCCCACTTGTCAATATGTTATAAATAACTCACTGCCCATAATTAGCCAGAGGGCTATTAAGTAGGTGTGATTGTGGAACAGAGTCCTTTATATTTTACTCAATATTATTAAAAATAGGAAGTCCTCCTGGGTGCGAAACTGAGTGCTCACTGGGAATGGTTAACATGGTTTCCACTCGTTAACGCCTTCATAACGAGGCTGACGGCATTCTCTGAGATTCCTCCTAAAAACGACTTACATCGTTTAAAATGAGTATATGTCAGCGAGGTTAGCTGTAGTTTTGGTGTCAAAATGAAAGTGCAATTACAAAAAACTGTAAAAGTAAGTAAACGTACAGACCAGCGTAAATGAAGGTAAAACACACACAAAAAATTAACTTTCACTTTTAGGAAGCGTCTGTCTGGATTCATGTAGTGAAAACACCTCACCATTTAATGCACCAGGACCAGTTTTCCTGTGTGTGTGTGTGTGTGTGTGTGTGTGTCTGTGTGTCTGTGTGTGTGTGTGTCTGTGTCTGTGTGTCTGTGTGTGTGTGTGTGTGTGTGTGTGTGTGTGTGTCTGTGTGTGTGTGTCTGTGTGTGTCTGTGTGTCTGTGTGTGTGTGTGTGTCTGTGTGTGTGTGTGTGTGTGTGTGTCTGTGTGTGTGTGTGAGTCTGTGTGTGTGTGTGTGTGTGTGTGTGTGTGTGTGTGTGTGTGTGTCTGTGTGTGTGTGTGTGTGTCTGTGTGTGTCTGTGTGTGTCTGTGTGTGTCTGTGTGTGTGTCTGTGTGTGTGTGTCTGTGTGTGTGTGTGTGTCTGTGTGTGTCTGTGTGTGTGTGTGAGTCTGTGTGTGTGTGTGTGTCTGTGTGTGTGTGTGTGTCTGTGTGTGTGTGTGTGTGTGTCTGTGTGTGTGTGTGTGTGTCTGTGTGTGTGTGTGTCTGTGTGTGTGTGTGTGTGTGTGTGTGTGTCTGTGTGTGTGTGTGTGTGTCTGTGTGTGTCTGTGTGTGTGTGTGTGTGTGAGTCTGTGTGTGTGTGTGTCTGTGTGTGTGTGTGTGTGTGTGTGTGTGTGTGTGTGTGTGTGTGTGTGTGTGTGTGTGTGTGTGTGTGTTTGCGCGGCCTGAGAGTGATTTTGTGATTTGGATTGGGGTTAAAGGAATCGAGTGGAGTTTGATTTGGCGGTGAAACATCAAAGGCAGGTCTGACGTCGGAGCTCAGCTCTTTGACTGCCACCTCAGTGACTTTTGGTCAGAGTGCTTAATTCAGCCCTCCTCTTTTAATTCACACACTTCAGATCAATACACTATTTTGCTTCTTGCTTCTTGGATTACACTCTTTAACTTTAATTCTCATTTAAACACTGAAACATGGAGCAGTCTTTTGAACAGCACTTACATACCTGCAATAAAAAGCAGTCAACCACGGGTCCTCCAGAACTGTCCTCGGGGAAGAGGACTCCTGCCCTTTGCTGGACAAGGGCTGTTTCTTCAGTCCTTCACACCCTGCAAGCCGGCATCAGCATTCCCTACGGTCATCTCGGTCGAACTACCCTGACAGAACGCGTAGTTGATAAAGGAGATGCAAAGCCTGATGTGTCGTTCAAGGACCAAAAAACGGCTCTTGCAGGAAGCCGGTATTGAACCGTTGTGTTGGGATTGTAAACCAGCCCGGTGCCACCCATGATTCTGTGTGGACTTCACACAAAAAAATAAATGAACTTCCTGCCACGTGTGATTGCAGCTCTCGTCTTTTTTGCAAGAGAACAATTCACCACAGGTTTGACGTTGCTGGCAGGTACCAGTTGCAGAGGAGTCCAGCACCTGATGATGCATGCAGAGGTCGGGGTTGACAGCACTGCGTCATAATTATTCTCCAGACATCCAGTTCCTGTGAAGACGCAGCATGTAACGGTCCCTCAACTTCATTATTTTGCAGTCATGTGATCATCAGCATTATTACGTCTTTTCTTCCTAGAACAACAGTTTTCATCCCAAGAGGGAGCATGGCCTCTTGGGTACAGTGAATGCGTGGAGTAGTTTCTGATGTCCTCTCGCCATCCCTCCGGTCACGACAGCATGTCTGTGCACGCTCGTCATGCTGAGCAGAGCGGGCGAATAACCACACAGCGAGTCCACGTCTCTGTAGCTTTGACAAAAATGAATCCAGCCTGGATTTACTGGATTAGATAACTATGACGTATCGCATCATTGTAGAGCTTTCTAGCAGATTTTTATGTTGCATTAGGTACATTTGTCCAGTGACATGGAAATTCATAAAAACCAATGGATTATAGATCAAGGAGGTGTTTAAAAAAACGACTGAAGTCAGATTTGTCTGTCATTTCTGACACATCCATTTAAAAGACGTTGCTTATACATTTCCCCCTGAAACTCAAATTTACACCAATCAGATGTTTTTTTCTGTTTCTGGTAACGTGGAAGATCCCAACAGATCCTCCAAAACCATTATTCTGAGTTTCAGCAGCACGTGTCTGAAGAGGTTTCCATTTTTGTCTGTGTTTTTACCAGACGGTGTTAGGTTTATGTTGTTCTCCAGCCTGAAGCCAGAGTTTATTTATAGCGCTTGTGCTCGTGTGAAGCTGTCATGTGCCTCTCTTAGTGTGTGTGCATGTGTCTTTTCATCCTGCCACACCCCCTCCGAGTCATCAGAGCCTCCAGCGATGATGTCACAGCTACGGATTGCTCTAACTGGCTGAATTACAGTCATCACACGAAAAGTCAACAACTTATATAATAATTATAATTATAATAATTTTGAAATGAAATATGTTTAACTGGACAAACTGAACGAAAGCCATTGCTGGTACATTTCCTTCCTCCTCCCCCAACAATGCTTTCCTCCATCCGGCCTCGTCTCTGCTGCTGTTATGTAATCATCCTCTCCTCCTAGGACCGCCTGGCTCCAGCATGGCCACTTGCTCGCCGTGACATCACTTTGTGAGTGTGTTGGTCTTAAAACAATATGGCTTTTGTGCCGTGTGAGAACAGCTGTGAGCTCTGCAGCTCTCATGTGTGACTTGTGTGTTTTTTGGACCTAATGTAGGTCAAAGACAGTCTGCTTTATACCTTATGTTATATATTATATAAAAGGAATATATACATTTAATCCTTAAAGGGAAATGTTGCGGTGTGATATACTTGGGCAGTCCGTCTAGACTTGGGGTGGTGGTTCTACTTTTGAAGAAGGATGAGCAGAGGAAGTGGTCCAGTCCTTTGATTGTTTCTGCCTGTGTTATGGTATAAATGTTGCCATCAGAAGGCGTGTGCATGCGAGTCTTCAATCTATCCTGTGGCGAGCAAATTTGTTGTGACTGATTCGCGTGCTTGGAATATCTGTCTCAATTCTCGCGCCGCTGCTCCTCTGGAATCTGTCCTCCAGTCGCCAGCATCACAGGAACAAGAGCAGGTCACAGGTTCACACAGTGGTCCAAGTGTGTGACTGCATCATCTCATGAATGGGCTCTTAGTTTGTCTATGCGCGCTGTAGGAAAAGCACAGCTGAGACGAATGTCACTGATTCTTTTTTAGTAACAAAGTTTCATCCTGACAGTTTCTCAGTACAGAAAATGGAAAAACACATTCTGTAGAGTGCCGTTGTGGTCTAGTCCGCCGTCTGCCTGTTGTGTCAGCGTGGAGGATGCTGTAGAGCCTGATGAGTGTTGTCCAGGCGGCAGACACCCCGATGCTGCTCAGAGGGGGCTACTAGTCAACGGCACACATGGGAATAAACTCAACTCCCCAAATATCGGTTGGTTCCAGTTTCTAAAAATTCCTGGATTCATGAACTCCCACATAACCGGCCAGTGGTGCTGCCTGAACTTAATCACATGCACTAGTTACATGGTGCATGATTCCCAGTGGGATGTCACCGACACTAGTAATGCATGTAGAGCCCTTCGTTTAACGCTTTAGGTGGTGTTTATTTGTGAGCCCGAGCTGAAATTAGTCAGTAAAAGTATAAACACTTTGAAATGTTCCGGTATTCTTAATTTATTTGCCAAAAAAAATGACCTGGTCTGATTTAAAATTTGCAATAGCAGACAGACATCATGTTTAACAGGATATCACTCAAAGAGTCTTTGTGTTAATCACCTTGTGAAAACTAATTAGTCAGCTGATTGCACACCTGGAGTCCTGTTAATGAAATGAGGCGTGTTTTGATGGACACATGCAGATGCTTGTTCCTAAGAAGCATCTACTGATGTGAGCCATGTTTAAATAAAGATCTCTGAAGACGTTCGGTCAGCTGTAGTTGTTCTGTGTAAGACTGGGAAAGGAAAAACAAGTCCACATGGAGGCAGATTAGTTCGCCGGCTACTCTTGTTGGAGGTGGACATGCTGCCAGGATGACTCCAACGAGGCAGGTAAAGACAAGTGAAGAAGAACCCACGAGTAACTGCTAACAGCTAGAGGACATCTGTGGAACTGGAAAACCACTTTGTTCGTGGGTCTACCACATCGAGGTCACTGAAGAGGCCCTTAACAGAAGACCACAGAGGAAGCTGCTGTTGCGGGATGGAAGTTTGCCAAAGAGCGCTACGGCAATCCACAACCCTGCTAGAAGATGCTTTAGACTGATGAAACAAAAGTTGAGTTGTTCAAGAGCTCAGCTCAAAGTGTGGCAAAAAAGGGGGACAAATCCAACGTCACCCCAGTGTGGAGGAATCATCATGATTTCAGATTGATTCCTTACATCAACTGTGGACTTCTTGCTGTCACTGAGGTGGAAATGAAGTCCTAAATTTACCAAATGATCTTACAGGGTTGTGTGAACGTGGCTGACACCATGTGAAGCTCAGTAGAAGTTGGGTGGAAGTAAATCCGCCACAGAACGACTTCAGTAAAAATAAAGATGTACCTCTGGAGTGGCCCCGTCATGGCCCAGGCCTGAACCCCATGGAGATGCTACGAATGAGCCCCAGAGATACCGAAGCAGTTCTGGACAGAGGAACGTTCCAGAACTCCTCCTCAACGTAGTCCGGCTGGGCTGATAAATCAACTTTCTCGTGACAGCCTGCCCCCCTGTGGTCAGGAGTGACATCGCTACACAGTGCAGCTTTAAAAGCTGTTATCCAAGTTCACATCACACACACTATAATCTTTGTACATGCTGTCATTTCCTGATTACGTCTGGTTCTTAACAACCCATAAAACACTGGTTTCAGTAGATTGCTTTGGTCATTTAAATTAAGCCAGCTGTGTTCATCTATCAGGATTTTAATGGATCACTTGCAGATCTAAGTGATTTCACTGGGTCTTTTTTCTGGATTACAATCTAGTTTGCCTTTAAATCTGGTTAAATCTGCTGATAAAGTGTGTTTCCTGTGGTCCCACCTGCTGTGATCTTCATCACAGATGCACACATGACTGGTTGATTGTGGCCAACTGCAGGTCACAGAGGATTGTAGAGAACCTGATCTTTCAGAGCATTAGTGAAGGCTGGTTGGTTGATCCCGCTCCTGTTGCGAGGTGGGCTTAAAAGGAATTTCACTATCCCCAAATCCATTTAAAAATAGAAAGTAGCAACCTGGACGCCTCCTGACAACCCATGCACACAATTTCTGTCACTTTTACTTCACACGTGTCTAATATTGTAATTAACATATTCACATCCTCGATCTGGATCATTTTTAACGATGCACAGAGATGACGCAACCATGACCAACCTGAAGCCTGCTTTGTATACAGATGTAAACAGATGTGCACATCTGGCTGCAGCAGATGTAGGCAGCGACGGTGGCACAGATATCAAAGTGACCTGTCCCGTCTCCGGCGCAGAAATGAAATGTGTCGCCTTTCCTCTCTTTCTCAGTGAGGAGCTGAAGCTGGCCTCCCAGAAGCCTCAGCATCTCGACAAGGTACTAACCTCTTCTAAATTTCACGTTACGTAAGTGATTTCCTTTATCCTGTTACAGATCTGAGGTTTGTTAAGCCACAAACGGTGATTTGGTGAATGGGTTTTGGCGTGCAGAGCTTTGACCTCCTGCTGTGACTAAACTCTTCCAGCTCAGACGGGTTTATCCTCTATTTAAATACTGCTATATTTGTGTTTGCCTCGCAGCACAATGAGGAGCGCCGCAGTCAGCAGCCAGACATGAAGACCAGGTAAGAAACTTCATCATTTATTATTTTTGAAGCTTTTGTTTTTTCAGATTTTCTCTAAACTTATTTTTTATTCACAATCACAAATCTTTTACAAAATAATACTGCAGACAGGAGCAGCATTTCTGCCAAAGATGCCGAGCCTCCTTCATTAAACGTGAGCAGAAGGAATTTGTGTGTAAAACTGTTTTCAGAGCCAAATCTACAATGTTTTTGTTTTCATGAAAATGTTAAAGGTCCCGAACTTCTCGGAGCAGCGAACCAAATCTGCTCCTGTCTCCGAAAACATTGTTTGTATTCTCAGACTTTACAACATTAATGTGATTTGTGGTGTCTTTGTTTTATAATGTGGAGATACTTTTAAAATGTGTTTTAAAATTAGAGAATAAATTTAAACTTAGCACGTTTATCTAAATTGATGGGAATTTTGCACGTTAACGCACCAGATTACGTTTCCCAAATTGTCCCTGGGTTGAAAAAAATTGGCTTAAGATGCTGTCTGGAGTTCAGGAGGTGAAGGAGGCTGACACCACCAAGTTTGGATCTGGATCTTCTAGGAACTACGAGTAAACCTGCACCCTGAGAACGGAGAACTCTGTTAGGAACATGAGGAACCATCAGGTCTTGGAGAAAACCAGGAGTTTGGATGTTTAGGACTTTATACGCAAGTAATAAAATGTTGAATTGGATTCTGAGTTTTCCGGGGAGCCGATGGAGGGAAGTGAACACTGGAGAGACGTGGTCTCTTGATGATTCCTGTCAGCACTCGCGCTGCTGCATTTTGGATCATCTGGAGGATCTTCAGAGAATTACTTGGACATCCAGCCAACAACACGTTACAGTAATCTAGTCTAGAAGATACGAACGCATGACTGAAAGTTGAAACAGGACTAGTAGGATCTGAAATCAGGACTAACAGATCTGAAATAGGGGTTAGTAGAGCTACACCAGGACAGGAGGATGAACGAAGCCCCTCTCTCTCTCTATATATATATATATATATATATATATATATATATATATATATATATATATATGTGTCTCTTTTTTTTTTTCCCCGGGACAGTTTGAATGAAATGTTTTCTCAGATGTGTTGAAGACAGTGTTGAAGATGAAAGTGTCATTTTCAAATGTGATTTTATTAGACTGCTGTTTTGTCCTTTTTAAGCCTGTTCTAAGTCTGGAAACAAAAGAAACGGTGACTACCAGAAGACGAAACTTATGCTCAGTGATGGCAGCATTAAACATGTCACAGCAGCTCCGGTTGGCTCTGAATGTTCAAAGACGTGTGGGTGAGAGATAGATGAGGAAAGATGACAGACATGGATCAAAGCGCCTGCTGAGAGAGACGTGAAGCCACGGTGACTTGAAGACGAGCCGGCAGCATGTTGGTTTCACCCTGAGAAAACGAGGAGGTTCTGTCGCTGCACTTAGATGAGAAGTAACAGAGCAGGCAGAGGCTAGTCCAGACAACAAAAACAAGATGAAATGTGCCTCGTTTACATTGCTGAAACGGAGAGGGTTTCGGTTGGATTCCTGACTGTCCCTGTTACTTTCCCTGGACAAAGAGCTCATGTTAAACGTGCTGGTCGGTGTAGATGTAAGGGCTGTTTTTGCCTCCCCGGCGCCTGAAGGTGAGTTGAGGGGAGGGAAGGCGCGTTAACGAGTGGTGTAACAAGATGCAGGAGATGGAGCGGGTGGAGGATCCATGTTACCCTGAACAGCAGCAGTTTCTGTGGAGTGGCCTCCCCTAACTCTGTTAGGCAGACCCGAGCTGCGATCAGGTGCATCCTTGGAGGCTCCATACCCGACCCGGTCAGTTCACGTATAAAGGACAGGCGACACGCGGTATTGAGGTAATAAACACTGACATATGAAAAGGCGCTAATATGTTTCATCCAACGTTGAAGCTCCTTTACTGAACTCTGAATTTCATGTAGAAGACTACAGGTCACAGAGGACCAGGATGACTGTACTCGTGTCTCAATATCAGCAGTCTGCCTTTAGGAAGGGTGTCGTAGTTGGGCGGTTCCCAAACGTTGTCTGGTGTACAAGGACGGAATTCACATTATATTGTAACTAATCTGAGAATAACAAACATGTAAAAGAAAATCAAAGTGCACGTTTGTATTGTTTTAGACTAAAATATGAACGCCACTGGCACACAGCCGTCAGGCACCGTAGTGGCGCGTTGTTTATTTTCAGGTCGACAGCAGGCGTCTCCACGGCGACGCTCAACATCAGCAGGACAGACTCAATGACCTTATGCATCATCTGCACTACTTACCTTTTACTTGGTGCTTTTTTGGCTCCTCCTGTGTTTTGTGTTTAGTTTTCTTTCATTTCTTACTGCCAGATAGATAACTTCTCTTCATCTCGTTTGACCCGCTCTCATCAGGTTTGTTCACGTAAGACGCAGGAAGAGCGAGAGTTGGAGGTGGGGCCCTTTAGGGGGGTTTCCAACAGCCGACTACTGTCGTTGTAAATTCTCCTGAGAATCCAAATTGTTGCGGGGACCCAAACATTTGCCTGTTGGCATGCGGCGCCTCTGATGCCAACAGTGTCACCGCACTTTGGGAACCACTGTCGTAGTTGTTGTTTGTGAACACTTAACACCTTATTCCCAAATGTTTTATTCATGAATGCCGATGAAAGCTGGACTTTTACACCAACAGTCGACATTAAAACATCCAAAACTGTTTGAGAATAAAGATGAAAACTGCTATTAAATTCAGTTTAAATCAGATATTGTGAATGCAGCTTCATGTAGGGCTACAGATGATGTTCATAAACACCAAGTGTCCTTTCCAAAGGCTGTCTGGCATTTATGAACAAACAGGATTTATTCCCACCGTTTTAGGCAGGACCCATAAACTCTGCTTAAACTCGGCTTAGTGATACTGAAACAAAGCGTTTTTTAATGCTTCCTTCCCTTTGAATGGCGTCAGTAACAGTGGGCTTCCAGTTTTCTGGCGTTTCTGAGGTTTGTCACAAACATGGTTGGGAAGAGGATCCGTAAACACCAGTGGCTGATGCCGAAACAGCAACGAGGCCTGGGGTTGGGTAACCCCGCCCACCGGTTTGGAGCCAGTGTCCTGGCTCTGCACTGGTGCTTTCTTCATGATCGGTGATCAGAAATCCAAAAACTGGTTCTCGGTTTGATATTAACTCCTGACTAAGACTGAAAGTACTTTGGTTGAAAAAGTCCTTGAGAGAAGTCAGCTGAGGAGCGACGGGTCCACCCTGAGCCTTCCACTATCCTCCGAGTTGATCCGGACACCCTGAGGGAAAACTCATTTGAAAAGCTTGTGCTTACGATCTGGTTCATTTGGTGACAACCCAGTGTTCTCAGTCTCAGGTGAGAAATACCAGCTGAGACCTGTCTCACCTCCTTCCTCACACCCTGGTTCTGCGGTACCACATCAGTGGTAGTATAGAGGGGAGCCAGCTGAGGAGGTTCAGGTACCTGGTAAGGATGACCCCTGGACGCCTGCCTGGGAGGAGTTTCAGGCATGTCCCACCAGGACGGGGACGGACCCAGAACCTGCTGGAGAGATCACGTCCCTCAGCTGGGTTGTGAACCCATGTGAAAACTGGAAGAAGTGGTGACCTGAGGTCGAGATCTGGGCTTCTTTGCTTAGACTGATACTGAAATTTAGACAAGCAGACAAAGGCTGAACAGATGGATTTTTACAACTTCTTGATCGCACCTTGTTAAAAATATGTCCAATCAAAACCTCAAAAACGTAAACATGAAACCCAGAACAAGAGTCTACTAAACGATACCTCTATCTACAGAGAATCCATCTGTACTCAAGACACTGAGGAGGAAGTAAACCTCCAGAACTCCACCAGAGCCTTGATCGCTGACAAAGACCGGGAACTGGAAAGTCTCCGGAACGAGGTACTCTCACCAGTCATACTCGGAAACCTTCTTGATCCTTGTTAGTCCCAGGTATGTGAGATATCACCCGTCTTCTCCACCACTGCAGATTGCTTTGCTGCGAGGAGAAAACGCCATGGCCAAGACCCTGCAGTCGGCCGTAGAGGCATTAGAGAAGGACAAAGCTCAGCTTCAGAGTCGTGTTCAAAGCTTAGAGCAAAGGCTGATGGGAACACGGGCCTCAGAGGGAGAAGACAGGGAAGCTCCACCCTCCGGTGAGGAGAGCTTAGTCCACACTGTCGTACCAGAGTTAAACCGTAGATGAAGCAAGTCTGACAGGTTTTCTTGTTTATGCTTCTGCAGGTGATGCAGCTCTGGAGCAGCTGAGGGAGGAGAAGGAGTTTGCTGAAGGACAGGTGAGACGGTCCACAGAGACTTGCTTCAGAGTTTCAGTTGAGATTAGTGACGGGTACCAGTGTTAACCAAGTCTTGATTTGTCTCCATCAGATCAACTTCCTGAACAGTGTGATCGTGGACCTGCAGCGGAAGAACGAGGAGCTGAAGATCAAGCTGAAGAAGCTCGCTCTGGCCGAGTTCAACGGCAACGACGAGACGGAGGGGTAAAAACATTCACAAAACAATGTCAAATAAAACACTTAAAAACCAAAATAACTCCAGAGGCGTGCGCGTCTGCCATGAACTATTTAAGTAATATTTCAAGCAAAATGCACAACAAATGGAAAATAATCTTATTGGTGGAAATGGATTATATTTAGGTTTGTTAAAGAAGAAAGTCTTTAGAATATTCCCAAACTTTAAACTTGAAAGAGGAATGTGAAGGGCAGAGCAGCTGAAAACCGACAAGCAAAAGTTGTGGAGTTGGCGTCGTTCGTTCTGACTGAATCTGCCCATCGGTCCTCGTTTCGGAGGTCTGAAACATCGGAAGCACTTCCCGAGCATCCAGCTGCTCCGGATGGTGCTGGAGTTGGTGTCAATCAGCTAACCAGCTGGCTATCCTGCTAAAGTGAAAGCGGCTAGACGGCAGCGCAGCTGTCACTCATAAAACCACACCCCTGATGCGGCGGTCTGACATCATGTTACTTGACAAAGCACATGAATATCCACCTCCACAGAGAGTCGTGGATGTGCTGGCCCGTTTTCACACGGAGGTCATTGGAGCGTCCTCCTAGTGGTCACTTGCGGAACTGCAGGTTTTGGCTCTTTTGCTTTGCTGTGAGTTTTGGAAACCGGATGCATCTCCTTGGTATTTAAATCATCCCCGGACTTCATCTTTCTGTTTTCTTCTTAGGTTCAATGAAGGTGTGTCAAAGCGTGAGAAGAAGGCCACCCCGCGTCTGTTCTGCGACATCTGCGACCGCTTCGACCTCCATGACACCGAGGACTGTCCCACTCAGGCTCAGAGCCCCGACTCCGTACCTCACACCACCTACCACGGCAACCCGGCCGACGAGCGGCCCTACTGCGACATCTGCGAGGCCTTTGGACACGCGACGGACTGCTGCAACGACGACCAGACCTTCTAAAGCGTTTTCACCCTTCACTCCCTCTTACCTCTCCCACTGCATTTCCCACAATCCAACCCAACATATCTGACTAAAGCCTGAAGATTTTTCCATAATATATTTTTGTACTATATTTATGCATAACACCTGTAGCCACTGTCGTGATCTAAATCCTTCTCGCAGGGGGAACTGATTATACTGCAGAATGCTCGTCCAAAAATGCTGCTCGGTGCAACGTTGATGTTTATAGCAAACGGAACTCGTCCTCTGCACTTTTAACGTAGTTTAACATAGTTTTTAACGTAGTGAGTTTGTTTCAAAGTGAGCATACGTGACGTTCCACACGTGCTGTTTTTAGGCTTTATTAGCTGTTGGCAACAAAGTGATGCAAGGCAGGTAGAAATGAAGAGGAAACTAAGCTCTAAACCTCCACCCTTTATTCTCCGTCGGTCCTCAGCCAGTTAACGGTGATACCGCCGACGTAATGGTTTATGTGTAGTAATAATTTATAAAGCCCTAATTCTCTTCAACCTGCAGATACGTTTTAGGGTCAATATAAGGAATTTGAATAGAAATTGGTTCAATTGAAAAAAAATATTTAGAATATTTTGAGAACATTTTCCAAAATCAAGTTTAAAAAAAAGAGACAAAAATTGTAAGCCACTTTGTGTAGCATTACCACTTCTGACCACATGATGGCATCATCATGTCACAAGAAATGTTCATGTTAGACAGCAAAGTGCACCTCTAGTGGGACATATTGGTACTGCAAGCATGCCGGACCGTCTCCACTCATTAGGGCAGGACTGTCAGGGGCTCAGTTATCAACAGCAGGGTTTACGCCCCTGTGTGGTCAGAAGCAGTTCTGCTACAGTGTTTTTTTAAAGGTAAAGTCATGATATGTTCAAACTCTTGGAGGATAAAGACGAGAACATATGAGAGTTGTTTGTTTAAAGCAACACAAATGAACTTTAGATGAGTTTTCCCGCTCTCCTGCGTTCTCGTCCATCATTAATTACCTGCTCCAGTTTTTACTTGCGTCCTCCGTGATGCAGCTCTGTGAGCGAGTTTTCATCGTAGTTTGTGTTGTGAGAACCGTCGACCGGGACCAGAGTCCAGGTCTTCCTTCACCTACTCAAATATTCCTTTAAATGGAATTCAAACTGATTTATTTTCCAGAAATCATAACCATCTTATACATCTCAGAATATTCAAGATACTTTTCATCAAAATATTTTATTAAAGTTCAGGGATTTGATTCTCCAAACATTGCACCATTGTGACCCTTAAACTCTGTATTTTAATCATGGAAATTTTACCAAGAAGAAAATTCTCCTGGGAAGTGGATGGAGCTTTGTTCTTGACTGGCGGTCCGCGTGAGTCGAGCGATGGACTCTGAAGTTTACAGGGTTTCTCCATCTGGTGCTGAAGTCCATGAGATCAAGTGAAGGGATCAAAACAAACCTCGCGGATGGATTTTGAGTCAGATTGTACACGTGGTTGAGTTTACTTATGCTCCTTATGGTATGAAGTCGTATTCAGTTTAAGTTTTCTCACCAGCACCGGTGTTGACGTTTAAATTTAAAGTTTGAAATGAGCCGTACGCTGATATTTGCTTCATCCGCGATGGTTTCCAACGGCAGGAACAAACATGGTTTGGTGTTCTTATCCTTCCGTGCGATGCCCTGAAAGAATGCAGCTAAAAGTGCCAGAGGACTCGCCGTGGATGGTTTTCGTTGTCTGATCTTCTCTAGCCGGGTTTATTCTTGCAGGGAAATAAGCTATAAATAAGCTTCCAAACGTTTTAGTGTGGTAGGACGACGGCAGTGCAGGTGACACAGCTGTAGCAGCTGCTACTAACTCGGTTGTTTTTGCACTCTTCACTTTAATGACTCAACTTTCAAGAAACACAAACAACCAACAAACAAAAGTTGTTTTATGAAGGACAAAGCAGATGTTTCGAACTGTCCGGCGTGTGGCATTTTGAGTCAGATGAAACTCTTTCAGCACAAACATTTCGATCACGTTTGTTCTCAAGTAAACACTTTTAAAGTTGGTTGTTTCCAGATTATTTTTTTTTTCCATTTCCATTCTTGTCAGTATGTATCTGCTTTTAACCCATCAACTAGGTCCACTAGGAGCAGTGGGCTGCATCAGCGCCTGGGAGCAACTGGGAGTTAAGGGCCTTGCTGGGTCCTCCACGCCCAAGCCCACCGCTCTAACCACTAGGCCACCACCCCCCCATTTGTCTCATCTATGGTACGTCCACAATTGAGTTGCAAGCTTTCTGTGAGGGCCGGGGGTGTCTCCTAAAGGTTCTTGATTCCTTATTCGGGTCAGAACCAGAACCCAGAGATCCAAACAGGCGTTACTTGTGTTTTCCATCGGTCACGTCGTCACACCAAGACGTTTCCTGGTTCCTCTGGATTCAGCGTTGAGTCCAGACGCCAGAACCCCGGGTGTAGACCGACAACCGGACCAGTGCACAAAACGCATCCAAAAAGTCTGCAGAGGAGCGGGGACGCTGGCGGGTGACTGTTGTTGGTTTTACAGTAGAAACTTGTTGACCCAGCAGTTGGTGGCAAGAAGTTTAACTTTTAAACATGTCGGCCATTCAAGTGTTGCCATTGGCCGGGCTGGTGACATCACAGCCGCAGCTGGAAGCCGAGCTCCTCATGGACGTTCACGGCCGTTTGGTCTACGAAGGATCGGTCCGACGACATTCCCCACCGTAACACGTAGTTAGTTGAAGTCCTAAAAAAAAAAACACGATAATAAATAAAACTCGCACGTGTTTGGTTCCAACACGTTTGATAAGTCCAAAATCATGGAAAAGTTATTTTACTCTTTGATCCAGTTATAGTACAGTTATCTAAACTCTAAAATAAGAGACAAAAGCACAAATATATTTAAGGTATCTTACTGAGAACACTGATGGAAGTGCTACATGAAGTCCTGATGCACAACACGGCTCCGGTTTTACCTTCTTCTGTTTCCGGGAACTTTGTCGTCATAAAGAAGCTACACCGCTTCGCTCAGCCGCAGGTCCAGTCTGGACCTCCTTGACCCGTCACCGCCTAACCGTCGCTTTTATGACTGAAACGTGACGCGTGCAGCCGGTGAGGCCAAACTAAGCTAACAAACGGCTAGCTTTAGCCTTTTACTTAAACTGACGCTTAGCTTAGCTTAGCTTAGCTTAGCCCAGAGTCTGGACACTGAGCGGTAACCGCGCTCTATCGTCTCCCTTATTAGCTCCACGTCAGACGCCGAACCACCGTTTTTACACATTTGTGTAGCTAATGAGGCAGACGCTAGCTGCTAGCTGCGTTTCAGACCAAGCTAGGCTACACTGATAGCCTAGCATAGCACATAGTCTGGAAACAGAGCAGCTAATGTCGCTGCTGAACATAAATAAATTTGTGTAAAATAAACCTTTGAACCGGTTTGAACCGGTTTGAACCGGTTGCAGAGAACATGACGATGCTAGCTGTTCACTCTGTGTTCCAGGCTAACTGAGCTAACGCACTGCCAATTCTCTTTGTATTTTGTATCATTTAAACATTTTGCGCAGTTAACATCGGTATAGCGGACTGGCGCTAACTTCGCCGTTTCCAGACTGAGCTAAGCTAATGCAATGCTACTTTTAGCTTTTGATTTAAACTGAAAGTGAAGCGACTAAATTCAAAAAATGCCAAACTGTTCTTGTGTTTGACTTCTTTTAAAAAACTGTTTGTATAGACCTTAAACATTGTGTACTTTATAAGTGATGTCTAATTATTAGTGTGATGTTTTATATCAGCTTCAGACGCATCTGTGGTTTAAGGCCTCTTGCAGGTGTTGATGTTGTGTAACGTGTTTTCTATGTTCTGTACACTGCTGAACAGTTAGACGTACTAAGAAAAAATACTTCTCCGTTGTCCTGTTTTCATTTTAAACTCAAAATGCATTCAAACCCATTTCGAAGGTCAAAAGTTGCAGATTTGCTGCTTCACTGTTTATTTCAAATCTAATCAGTACGCATAACTCCAAAATCCAGAATTTGGTTATTTTAAAGGCTTTTTATGTAGCAATATCACTTCTAACCACACGGGGGCAGCAGATCACAAAGTGAAATGCTGTGACCAACGAATGACGGTTCCCTCTTATGATCCCGGTCCTGTCCGAGGTTTCTTCCTTCTTAAAGGCGTGTTTTGTTCTGTTTTTCTTTACCACTGTTTGGCTAAAATGTTTTTAAGCAACTAGGTGAGTTTTTTTTTAATTTTTATTATTTGATCATATTTGCTCAGAGGTCATGCTATGGGTCTCTGAAAAGCCCCTAGAGACAATTTAAATTGTAATGGGAAGAAATATGGGGGAAAAAACTTAAATTGTAATAGGTGCAATATAGATCGAATTAAACTAATTAAAATACAACGAAATGTGCTTCTAGTGGGACAAAATATTACCAGACATGGAGCCCGTCCCAGTGCAGCATCGTCTCGCTCTTTGGCCAACACATCTAAATGCCTCCACATGCTCATCAGTGGCGTTGCTATGTAACGTCACAACGCACTTTTATAAATAAAGTAGTTGAATTAAAACCGATTGTTTAATTACGTTTCCAGTGTAGGAGCTTTTGGTTCTTATAACAGAGTTCTATAAACACGGAACCCATTAACGCTCCCATTTTTGTATAGAAGCCGCAGCTACAGTCTTCTTCTGTTTGAAGGCTTCATTTTTAAATCTCAACATGGAGGTGATGTGACTCGTCCCAAAGCTGCGGTTTTGTCTCATCCGTCCAAACAACGTTCTCCCAGAAGCTTGGTGGTTTGTCAACGTGCATCTAGACAAAGTCCAGTCTGATATTTTCTGATGTTCTTCCAGCCGTGGAGGACTCCTCGGTGGTCCACTTTGGTTCCTACAGTGATGGATGCTGCGATCCGACACTGAGGAACCTGGACCTTGGAGGTCACCCTGAAAGTCTTTGGAAGTTGTTCTGGTCTCTGGTTTCCATTTGTATTATCGTCTCTTCAGTTTGTCGTCAGTTGTCCTCTTGAGTCCAGGTCCAGGGAGGTCGTCTGCAGTCCTGTGGAACTAACAGCTGTAGTCCCAGGAACCTTCAGCTGTTTGGAGATGATCTTCTAGCCTTTGACACGCTGCTCTAGGATGTTCTGATCTCAGACAAGTGTCTCCTGAGGTTTGTTTGGACCACGTTTTACCCTTTAAACAGTCGCACCGACCGACTGCAGCACATGGTGCAGTTATTGCACTTACACATGCTGAGAATCCGATTGAAATGAGCCGGGTTCCCTACAGAACATCGTCTTACTGCGGCCTTTCACTTGCTGCCATCTTTAGGAAGCTCCGAGTCCACGAGTCTACCTCCAGGTAGAAGGCCAAGCAAGTCAGATCAACGTAACGTAAGACGTCTGGGTCGGCGGTTGGCCATTTTAGGATTCTGACTTCTGTTTGGGTTTCTTAAACCCGGCCAGCGTCCGTAGAGTACCCGACCCGCGTCTCTGGACACCCCAACAATGGAACGTCTGTCCGCGACGGCGCCGATGGTTGAAGACACCCGGATGTTCTTACAGGACGCACGGTAACGCGTCACCATGGAAACAGTCCACATCATCTCTGGAGGAGCCGCCTACTTCGTCCAGGACGTTTCAAAGTTCACTTTTCGTTTTCACTGATGGAACCAGGATCTGAACAGATTTTGAGGTAAATTCAGAGTCGACGAGTTGACTTGAAACACACGCGCTACTCGAACAAGTCCGGTTCTTCCTTCCCCACCAACATTAAAACACCAAAACCAGAAAGTTTTGTGGCTTTTATTAAGAAAACAAAACCATTATCTTATGATAAAAACCAAGCACTACTGATGGAATAAATAAGTCAAACCAAACCATAAATCTGTACAAGATCTAAAGAAAAACAAAATGGTCCCAAAGGAAAAAAACCCAAAAACATACAAGATCTTTTATCTCACAGCTCTTTTTTTTTTCTTTTTACAGTTATGAGCAAACTATAAGCAATTGGCTCAATCAGGTGAAAGCTACAACATAAGTGAGATTTGTTTGTCTTTTAACTGAGTGTGTAATGCTGTTTATAACTGTTAATATCAATACAATAGCATTTTAAGATCCAGCTCTGCTGGACTGGGAATGAGGTATATGCTAATCCATCCTCTAAACCGAGACGTTTCGACTCTTTTCTCTCCATCCATGTGAACGTGGATCTGTCCGAATCCGATGGCTCGTTTCGTGTTTTCATGAATAGCCCCGTCATGTTATGAAGTCACTGGTTTTAATTGATATCGATGCTAATTGACTCATGAAAGCAAATCTTAATGCGTGAGGTTGAACGTCAGAGGTCACAGGTCTGAATCCGCACTTTCAAACTTCAAGTAAATTCGCACAAAAACGAGGAGCTCGATCCCGCACGGGTTTGGATTCAGCCAACAGACAGCACCTTGAAGGAGGATTAGGAACCAAATGTTTGAGCTACAAGAGCGGACCTTTCTGTGGTGAGCTGCACGAACATCTGCAGGTCGGAGATGAGTAGTGACACCAGGACACTCGCACAGAGGACAAGGGGTTAAATGGGACTCATGGGGACGGACCAGTCCAGAAACCGGTCCGCTTCCACTTCAGCTGGACCAGTAATCAGGAGCTCTGATGGAGGTCTGCAGATGGTAAAAGTTCCAGAAGATTCGTTAAATTCTGGGTAGTGTTCAAAGTCCAGCCCACAACCGTCCTGAAAGGAACAGAACGCCCACGAGCGTCCTCGCTGGAGGAAACGGAGAGCTGACACCACGGAGCAGCGCCAGGAGACCAACGCGTTCACCGACTTTGTGTTCGGAGATGTAATCAAAGACAGAAGTTGTGGAACAAGATTCCACCGCAGGGTTTCCGATTCTGTCCCGCGCAGCGTTAAAGCCGACATGCAACAGTACCACGTCCGACCACACGGGGGCAAACATCTGCTGTAATGACGAGCTAAACTAATAACGAGACAGTCCAGCATGTTGTGGACGTTCTTGTACTCTGCTGCCCCCTTGTGGTCAGACGCGCTGCTGAAAAGCATTTTTAAACCTTTAACTTTCAGTCTGGAAGCTGCTTCGTGTCCGATGGACAGTGGTATCAAATTTCTCGTTTTACTCTCAGCAAGAAAGCAAAAACATCTCTAAACTATTACTACGCAAAGCCGACCTGTTGCAGTTAGATACAAATACCAGAGGAGCGGATAAGTGACAGCTTATAAGGCAAAACAAAACGAAATAAAGCAAAGCGAAACATGGCACCGACGTCGGGACTGAAACCTGCTTGACCTAAAACGTGTTTTTTTTTTGTTTTTTTTCGACTCAAGGCACACCTCCAGGACCTACGCTAGCGACTCCGTCTTCACTACTTATCCAAGAGTTCACCTGGAGCGGTACCGTCGTCTTCCTCTACCAACCACAACCTAGTTCACTTTAGGAAACACGTGAATGGAGAACTTTTCATGGATAGAGAAAAAAGACCTCCTCTACAGCAGCAAATCTATCTGTGATCGATTGTGACAAACCAGAACAGTGCATTGACCCTCCTGAGGAAAACCCGGAACATTTCCTAAACAGAGAACATTAGTCTAGCAGGAGGCAAGTCAGGAGGGTCGAAGTGACGTGGTCGTAGGGTGGAGGTCCCGCGGGCCGCTGATCTGAGACCAGGTTAGCCCCCACGCTTAGTCTGGGCTAAACCGTTATTAGCTAAATCAAAACGGGTCTCGGAGCAGCGCCGGCGGGCGACCTCGTCCTAATCTTAGATCCCAGTGTTGACTCTAGTCACAGAAGCAGGTCGGGCTCGAGGACTGGGCCTGGCCGCAGATCGAACCGCGGCCCGGGTTTGGCGCTTCTCTTAGCAAAAGTGTGGAGGACTGGAAGGAAGCACGGAGGGAGGACCGAGGAGCAAGAGGTAAAATCCACCTCCCTCTGTGGCAGTGGGAGTGCCCGGCAACGAGGAACAGCCACCGGGGAGGGAGACGTCCGTTCTCCCACTGGTTGTGAAGAGTCGGGTAGAAAAGGGCCAGCGGGAGGAAAACCTAACGGGGAGGAGAGCCAGTGTGTCCATTAGCCCTAAATCATCTAGAGTTAATGGAAGGAGGTACAGAAGGAGGGAGGCGGGAGGGAGGAGACGCGCGGCCCCACATTTAACTCTCCTCAAAGTCCTGAGATGAGGACTCCAGTTTGCTTTTCTTGCTGGGCGGGGCCTCCTCCTGTAAGTCCTAAAGGCAAGAAGAAAACAACACCAATGAAGTACATTTATATTTCCGTTAAAGTGGAATAAATAAAACCGTTTAAACAGATATAAGCCGCCGGCTGGGAGGCGGAGCCGTCCAGCTTCACGCTGAGGTTTGAGGTCTCACTGGGTTCACAGGACTGAGGCCACGCTCTAACTGCAGTTGCTCTTACAACACTATCACTTTAGGGGGTGGGGGCGGGGCTTGTCCATGACATCACAGCGAGACAAAGACTGAACAAGAACGGTTTATTTAGACAAGTTTCCAGGAAAAAACCTCTGTTATGATTCAGTGCAATTGGAACCAACTCATTTCAGTCAGTTTACTTCTGTTTTCTTTTTTTATGCTGAGATCAGCATTCTTGAGGCTTCAGCACAGTCGAGTTCAGTTTGTTTGTTTTTCTGTGGCGTCTTTGATTGGTTTGTTCCTACAAAGCAGGTTTAGATCAACGGAAATGTCAGACTTGGGAATCAAAACCTGAACACATCAAAGCAAAAATCAGGTTCTCGTGTCTGTGCGTGTTCGTCCATCAGCGCTCGCGTGGATGACGCCACTCCTGCACGTGTTCGTACCTGAGTGGCTTTGCTGTCTGAAGACTCCTTCTCCCCTGAGGACAAGCCGTCTCTTTTTGCGCTCTGTGCTCGTTCTGAGGTCTCTGATGGAGGGATGGTCTTACCTGAAGAACAGAGAAGTGAAGTACAGGTGAGGACCCGCTGGAGCAGCAGGTGTGTCCACAGCTCGTTTTCTGGTGTTTTCATGACATCTTGTGGTCGCGAGGGGGAACTGCAGCTTACCAGCTAAGATCAAACTGAATGTGTTGTTTTACTTTACATGACACAAGAGCATGAGAAATAAAAGCTTTTAGTTGGAGGAATTAACATAAATTTCCCATCGACTCATTTTTAGAGAAAGATGATTAAAAACTGCTCCCGTACGAGAGTTTCTATACGCATAGCTGCAAAAAACTAGAAGAAGATGTGGATGATAGAATCTTTTTCATGTACGAGACGTGCGTTTGTCCTTGGAAGCACAGTTGTGACTTTAACTGGGAAACTTCTGGGTTTATTCAAACCTGAGATAAACTGGAGTGTTTAACTAAGAGGAAGCGGTTGTTTTCAGGTTAGTCTGGCGTTCGTCTTGGAGACGAAAACAAAAACAGGAGATGCCTCCACGCCTCGCCGATCAGCCCTGGTGGTGACAGTGGCGCCTGGTGTTCGTGCCAGCGTTCGTGATCTGACCTCTCTTGATGTCCGGGCTCTGGTCCGCCTTGGCCTCGCTGTTCTCATGGTGCGACGCGACGTTGCTCTCCGGGGTGGGGCTGGTGCTGCAGCTGTTCTCCTGTTTCACCGGGGACGAGTCAGCGATGGAGCTCTGGTTGCTGTTGTCATCTGTCAGACAGACACACGGAGTCGCTTATTCCAGAGGGAAACCTGAACGACACTCGTATCTGAACCAAAATCTGAGTATTAAAGAAGAACCGCTTTTACACCACGTTAAGGCGTCTGAAGGGTTAACGACAGGTTCAGCCAACAATCCGCTCCCGGCTTTGCTGATCGTGAGACGAGGAGCGAGGAGCTGCGCGACTCCAGGAGCTCCTCCTCCTCATTGCCGAGAACGCCATAAACCGCCATAACACAAGAACCCCAACATGCAACCTGCTACTAAAATGAGCGAGGTTTACGTGACTTTAACCACACGTGTAATCTTAAAAACATACCGTGCATGTCCATCATCCCCGGAGAGGAGCTGTTCTCTGGAGTCGTCACTTCTGAGCCGTATTTCTCATCCTTGCCCTTCTTCTTATTTTTGTTCTTCTATTAACAGAAGAAAACAGTCGCCGTGAAGACGCGCCGCCCTTCTCTACACCACCCTAAACGTGTGCATCTGCAGTCGGACACTGATGAAAACAAACTCACGTCGTCTGATTTCGGCTCCGTCACCGGCACCCACTTGTAGATGCGAAGGGAGGTGTCTCCAACAGTCACCCATTTCTTTTCCCTGAGTGGGAGAAAACAAGTTCGCAACACTTTCATCAAACTGCCGGTCCACGCAGCCGCCACCAAAACCGCTCGGATTACAAAGAAAGCCGTGACATCAGCATCAGCATTCATTTAAATGTTCACGGCGCCTCCAAGAACTTATCCAAGATACCTTCACATTAAACTGATGTTTCAACATGAAATAAGTCTTTTGTGCTGCTCTAAACCTCAACAGAGTGAGATCCTTTGAGATCTATTTAGTTCAATTTTATTTATAAAGCGTCTATAACAACACAAGTTGTCTCCAGGATCTTTCCAGAGACCAGAACATGACCCCCGAGACATTATTACCTAAGCAACGGCAGGTAAAAACTCCCCTTTAAGAGGAAAGAAACCAGGACCAGGACCTGGATCATAAGGGGGAAGAAACCAGGACCAGGACCTGGATCATAAGGGGGAAGAAACCAGGACCAGGACCTGGATCATAAGGGGGACCCTCCTGCTGAAGACCAGCCGGGTAGACCAGGAAAAGGGGATCAGAAAGATCTGTTCAGTCTCCTCTGAAAGACTCAAATCTGCTCTTCGTTTATGTTCTGGACCGTCTTTGCTGGAAGAAATCATCATCTCGGAGGTCAGTTGATGGGTTTTTATTGTCGTCTCATGCAGTTTATATCTAAATTATTGTATTATACCAATTTAATTCTTGGATTTTAATTTATATAGCTAAAAATCATCTTTTTACTTTTAATACTTCATCACTTTGAGTGGTCAACAAAATTACAAAAGTTATTTTGACCCTCCATGAAAAACACGATTAAAGAAGAAAACTACGAGTGCCTAAGACTTGTGCACCGACAGTTGGAATTTTGTTTTCAACATTTCATCTATATTACATATGGATTAAAAAAAAGATTTTCTTTTAAAGGACTAAATATCACTCCATTTCTATAACCACTTTAAAAGTTCTTTTTACCTCGGTAGGCTAAAAAAAAAAAAAATTAATCGTTATCTAAATATATAACATGACTAGAAGTGCATTGGATCTATTGAAAAAATTAAAAGGTTCTGTTTTCCAGAATTTCTGACCTTTCTTCTTAAAACACATCTTTTTATATTAACATAATTTCATGTTCAGACCTTCACTGAACACAAACGAACATCTCATTTGTTTAGTTAAACAATCCAGTTTTACTTTCCTGTGGAGTTAAAACATCGGAAGATGCTCCGGTCCGGTGCCATATTATATTTACTGTACCAATTACAATGTTTTTTATCCTGGAAGAGCTGTTTTAGTTCAAGGATGGCAAAAGACACACATACATACACATGTGTGTGTATATATATATATATATATATATATATATATATATATATGTTCTTAAATAAAAAGTAAATTTGGAAAAATAATTTCCCTCCTTTTTCTGAAATTTCCTAAAAATGCCAAAAGGCTTGTAATGACTATCTTAATTCATTAAGTTAATACATTTACTTTTTAATTTGTTTGAAAAAAAAACGTAAACAGTTGTGTGTTAAATGTGTATTAATGAGTTCATTAAGCGGTTTATTGTTTGATGGGCTGAATATAAGTTTTATTGGAGAGCAAAAGAAAAAGTGTTGTTCGCCTAAAGAGGACAAAACAAAAAACTCGGTCAAATATATAAATATAATAAAACATAAAACACACTTCTTTATCACATGTCATAATTCATTTTGACCTTTTATTTGGAAGTAACGTTACTTCTCACTTGACCTGGGAAGTGTGATTAATGCACCTGGTCAGGAAACAACAAGCAAACATGAATGATGACAAACTCCGCCGCCGAGCGCAGTTAAACCTCTCAACTCACGAACAGTTTCCCTCTCAACAAAAACGGTTTTTCGGGCCGTTAAATGTGATTTTTCTCCAGTTAACCGATAAGACTGAGTCACTACGTGTTCAGCCATGCACTCCGGCAGCCACTTCCCTCTCCCAACCCCCACCGAGCCTCCTTCTCCATCAGACCTAAAGGGCGACTCAAAGCGCTTAATTTAAAACTCCACACGGACTAAAGTGCTCCGACTCGACAGCGCCGTCGTCAAAACCGTTCCCGGTCTGGACTTTTGGCCGTTTCGGTCTGTAAACCGCCGCCTGCGCCGCGAGCTCGACAGCGGGCAGCAATGGCTTCATGTGACTGCATCGAAATGGCTTCTGGGTTCGAGCCGTTTGGCCGTTAAAACCCAGCGGAGAGACGCCGGCTGGTCCGGGAGCCGCGCCGCGCCGCCCGGAGCTCGGACGGCGCCGGGGGCACGCGGCCCCGGCGCATCTGCCGTGAATGCCCGGTGAAAAGCTGTCCTTTTCTCTTCATTTCATCGCTCAATCCGTCTCGCTGCTTCCCTCTCCTCCCCCAACAAGCAAGCCTTTCTCGGCTTAGATAACGCAGCCTGTGTTTTTTTGTCTGCCCTCATCTTCCTCTTACCATTTCCGTACTTTCTCGATAGCGGCCATGACCCTCTTGATGTCATCCTTCGCCCTGCTGCGGGTCTCCGCTCGGACCGACCTGCCCGACATCGCCGCGGTGGTTTAATATTTGTGAAGCTCGCCGGCAATTCAGACACAATGCAAACAGTGGAGCGCACAGAGAGGCCAGTGCGCCTGCGCGGCCCCGGCGGAGCAGAGGGAGGAGGAGCGGGAGGGGGAACGGCTGCAGCTGCTCCGAGCTCAGACCCGTCCCCCCTCCCGCCGAGCCAGCAGCAGAACAAAGAGGCTGGAAAACTGCCTCCTGATCTGAAAACTCCGCTCAAACTGCAGCTCGCTGTGGCCGCCGAGGGGATGAAGACGAGCATAAACTCATCCAGAAATATCCTTCGAGCTGCCCTGGAGGGTTTTACGAAGTGCTGGCGTGTGAGTCTGAGGGCAGAGGAGGGATGTTAGGATTTATTTGCCCTTATACACTTCAACAATTGATTTTCAATACAAACAATCAAGATCCGATCAAAGTGGAGACTTTAAGCCTTAATTAAATACATTTCACGGGAATTGCAGCTATTCTAGGCACATGACCTCCAAAGTATTTGGAGAAAGTGACTTAATTGTGAATAGAATAATAATTTAATACTTAGATAAATACCCAGTCAGAGGCTGCCTGGAGTCGGCCGAGGGACACCACCTCCTGGAGATGCTTGGCCTTCACTGGCTGCTCGTTTGTGGGTCTTTTTGCCAACGGTCTTGTCACCAGTTAATGCGAACCAGCCTCCGTAGGTTTGGATCAGGGGATTGACTCGGAAGAATTTTGCTTTTTTTTACCTTTAAAAACAGAGTTGCTTTCACAGTAGGTTTAAGGACGTAAGGCTGTCAGTTATCCACATTCGAGTCCACATTTGTTGGCCTTATCTGAAGTAAAAGTGTGTCCGTTCACAGGTTCCACAGTGGTTCTGCCTGTATTTGCCCAACTGAGCTGCACGGCTTTTAGGTGAAGTCCAAATGTTTAACTAGGTCAACCGGGGCCGAAATGGGACCGACATAAATGTCTCCTTTATTAGACATGCTCATTTAGTCCACTTATATCCTGTGAGCCCAGTATTTGGTCCACATACGGTAGGCTTCTGGTGTCCATAATACTGAAACATGCTTGAGCCAAGCCTTTGCTCATTTCAAGTCCGAACCCAGGTCTGTACCCAGATAGGCAACTTCAACCTGTATAGTTCCCCAAAGAAATGTACGGGCTGATCATCTGCAGACCTTTTACCTGCTTCATGTTGTTTCTTGAAGAAACAAAGAAATGAACTGCACCTGGCCAGGTAGCTTCCGTTCAGTCAAGTGTCCCTGATAACCGAGATCATCTGTGTCATTGTCCAAATACGCCTGAACCCGACTGTCGTAACATTTCTGGGTCTGTTGGGGCTGAAGCTCTTCGGAGCAAACATCTCTCCGGGTCCAGCACATGCGTTGTATCACAGACTGTAGGCAGTCTCAAAGATACAAAAGAAACACAACAACATATAAGCCAGATCTCAGATCCTTTAGGCTCTAGGCTGGGATCCCCTTAGTATTTTAACTTCATTGTGACACTGGCGGTCACTGTATGAGCCTAATATGACCCAAAAATCAGACGCTACTTGGAACTTGGGTTATTACAACTATTGTGGGAAATATATGGAATATATGAAATATTTGGACCATGTCAGGTGGGTTTTAGAAATTCATTGATCCCTAAAGCGAAAAAGATAGTCAGACTTTGCATAACCACCAATATCGATTAAACACCACTGATGTGTGGAAGCGACTGAAGACATCAGGCCTGGCTAACAAAAGGTAGTGTCCAGAATCAGCATGCTCGTCCGTCCGTCCGTCCAGAGAATCTGCTTCTCCCTAATCAATCCAGCTCTTGTGGGAGGATACAAAGGCATTCCCAGACCAGCTAAGACATATATTCTCTCCATCATGTCCTGGCTCTGCCCCAAGGGTTTCTCCTTCTTGGACATGCTTAAAACTCCAGGGAGGCGTCCAGGAGGCGTCCAGGAGGCGTCCTGAACTACCTCAATGTGCTCCTCAAGAGGACAGCAGCTACAGATCAGATATTCTGGGGTGCCTTACCATGGAGCACATTACAAATCGAAACAAGAACATTAAAATTGACCATAAACTTGACAGGAAGCCAAATAAGTTTTTACAATTGGAGTTATATGATCTCTCTTCCTGGAGTTGGACAAAATTTGTGCAGCTGGATTTTGACCAGACTGTAGCTTATTCAGGGATGTTTTATTCAGACATGTAAAAAAAAAAATACAATCGTCCAGCTGTGAAGAAATAAAAGCTTCAATTATCAGTTCCATTTCTGCCTTAGAAACAACATGGTTTAATTTTTAATATGTTTTAGATGGAAGAAACCTAAGTGAGTTATCTGCTGAATATGATCATCTAAGTACAGAAAAATAAACTACATTTTGCAAAGATCCAGAAAACCTAAGTCTGGTTCACTACTGGATGGAGCTGCCTATCATCAACCTAAAATTATAGGAAATGTTGCTAAACTTTGCAATTTAGTTTCCAAGAAACAACATAAACAAGACGGGTCCAAGAACAGATCCCTGGGGAACACCACAAGCCAGGGAGTCTTATCTGAAAACAATGTTTGGACACAGAAACGGCTCCTGCTGGTGAGGTAGGAGGTGAAGCAGTCTCAAAGGTAAAGCGGTCTGGACCTACAGAGACCCTCCATCCTAAGTACCCGTCTAACAAGATGCTGCCATCAACATCATCAAATCCGCCATGAGAAGAGGCCGAGCAGATTCAGTTGACTGCAACTCTCCCATTGTCCTTGTTAACATCGTTTACAAAGGCATTACGATGGAGAAAAAACATTAAACTAATAAAAACAATATAATAATCTATGTTAAAACACACACACACAGTGAGTGCACAAAGGTCTTTGATAACATCAATGCGATCTGTTTCCATGCTTTTCTGCAGCATATTTATTTGCGATTGTCACTACAAATACAAGTTTGTTTTCTAGAAAACCAGGTTCATTAGAGACGCAACCATCGTGTGAGACCTGAACCTTGGTTGAACTGTATCACACAGCAGCACAATGATCCGAATGACCAAAAAATAAAAGAATCCAGGTTCTGGAATGACCTGGTCAAAGTCCAGACCTGATTCAGATTCTGTGGTGGGACCTTCAGAGATCTGTGTGAATGTGAACGTCCAAAACCCTCAATGACCTGAGGCCACGCTGGAAACAAGAACGGACCAGAACTCCTTGACGACCATCTGAGACACTGCGGCTTATTGTGGATCCATACGCTGCTAAATCATGGCGATATTTAGTTATGCCCCTATTTTGTTTAGTTAGATTTTTTTTTCTTCATTTGACTGACATGTTGCAACAAAAACAAATGCTTCCACAATAATCTAGTACTTTTGCAGTGAAAACATGTTTTTATGGAGGTCCGGACACCTGCTGATGATCAATTAATAAGTAGAATCTGGCAAAACTGTGTCCTCTTAACCCCTGTAGAAGCAGCAAGGCAGGAATTTAAGATTTTTTTTTAAGGCTTAATTTTTCTTAAACAGATAATGTAAAAACAATTTAAAGTTTGTTGTTTATCTGATGTTGTATTTACCCAACACTGTAACAGACTCCGATCATATGTGTTTGTTTCTTTATATGAAAAAACAGAACACGGTGTGAAAAGACGGGATTTTAAATAAAACATCTCCGCGTCACATATTTCCGAGCAGCACCTGAAGTGGACTACAGCGGAAACGTCATCACTCTGCGACGCGTCAACACGCAGCATGTTGCAGCAGCGGAGCTAACGCGGCCAGAAATTCCCTCAAACGTGACAAAATAACGTTTTCTACCAAATTTAAACGTGTTTTCCTGTCGTCCCGCGTACCGACAGCTGTGCCGGTAGCGTTTCCATCGGCGCCTGTGAATAAGTCACTTTGTTTCGTTGCTGTTTGCGTCAGAAACCGGATTGTTTTTAAAGTACAAACAGCTGCGGGTCGTTTTGACCCCAAAACATAAAAAAAACTAACTCTTCTCCGCTTTCGTGGTTCGGTGTCGTGATGAACGAAGAAGGTGAGAGTTTCTGTGTCGTTAATGGTCCCAGTTTGTTTGTTTAAACTCGTGTGTTGACCGGGGTGTTTCCGGGTGTTTCCGGGCAGAGCTGGTGGACCACTTCAGGGCCCAGATGAGCCAGGATCCGGACATGGCCTCGGCCGTGGCCGCCATCGGGACTCTGCTGGAGTTCCTGAAGAGAGACAAAGGTGGGTTTCACACCGCCGACATCCGCGTCCACGAGACGGTCAGATCCGCGTGACCTGCACTCAGTTACGTCACAGACGAGATCTCCGAGGGTCAAACTGATGCGTCCGGATGTTTTCTTGCAAATATTCACTCATTTTGAGTTTGATGCCAGGAAGAGAAGAGACTGGGTAAGTTTGTGGACCGGTGAACGGGTGGACCGGTGAACGGGTGGACCGGACAGGCTCGTCGTTCACGCACGGAGAAGTTCACCACTTCACAAATGACTGCAAAAGCAGCTCAAGGACAACATTCCTCGTTGTGGGGTTGCAGAGGAATTTCAGGACTTCATCATCTGCAGTCCAGATTGTCAACGAGCTCAGAGCATCTGGAGATGTTTCTGCTCGGGATCGCAGCTGAAAACCCACTCTGAAGACCGCGACCTTCGGGTCCACGGCACCAACGCCCACATCCTTCTGTAATGTCAACACAGCTGCAGCCATCTACCAAGAACCTGGAAACACCGCCGGTTCCTCTGGAGCCGAGAACATCTGAGACGGACGTAAACTGGAAAAGTGTGTTGTGGTGAGATGAGTCCACGTGTACAAGTTACTTTTTTAATTTGTGGACGTAGCGTCCTCCAGACAAAGGAGCGTCCAGATTTCTGTCAGCGCGACGTTTGAAAGCCAGCATCTGGGGATGGTTCGGGGTGTGCTGGAACCACGGCATCATGGGTAACGTGCACATCTTCGCAGCTCCGTTAATGCTGAAGGGTTCATACGTGTCGTCTGCTGCCGTCAGGGATTTCCATCTCATGTCGGCGAGACGAGGCCACATCCTGCACGTGTCGCAGCGAAGCTTCGTAGTAAAAAAACTTTACCGTCTCCGGCTGAAAAAGTGCGCGCTGGCGCTTCAGCAGTCTCAGGCCTGGGTTCCTAAACGCTCGTCGAGGCTCCGTTAATCCATAACGAGCCTTCAGGACGTGATTGTGAGTTTTCCTCTGATTTGTGGCCGCAGCTGTAGGTTGGAGATCTCCTGTCAGAGGGTGGAGGGACTCGACGAATCCCACAATTCCTTTTGCTGAATCAGCAATTCCTGTCGCGGTTCTTCTGTGAAATTCTCTCCTTTGATGCTTCTTGAGGTTTTTCTACTGAACTCTTTTCTGTTCGTTTTGGATGATTTTTCTTCGCCGGTTCGGATGCTTCCTGCAGTCTCGCTCTTAATTCTGGCTTTTAAAATAAAAACATTTGTTATGATGATGAAAGTGTTTACATGTGAGACCAGCTGATTGAACGTTTCTAAAAGCCGCTCGTGACCCAAAGGACGTACGTTTAAACCATCTTTGACTTTAATCTATTAGAAACCTGGTTCAAAGTGAATATTCAATTTTAGCTTTTCAATCACAGATCAAGTTTCAGAAAAAACGCACTTAGAGTTGTTGCTTGAGCAGTTTGTCCTTTAGGTACGAAGGAGGTGCTGAAGCGGGTCTCGGACGTCAGGACGTTGGTGCAAAAAAAAACAAGTAATTGACAACTGATGTAAACTGAAAAACAGCAGGAGTGTGAAGTTTCTGCTTTAGAGGTCCAGCATGGTTTGAAGCTGCTGGTGGGTATGAAGATGAAGTCCACTCGGACCTGGGTCTGTGATGACTCTGCATGATTCTGCAGACCTGAACCCCTGACTGAGTGACATCATTTAAACCTCGGTTGTGACTTCTGAATATCTGTGAACAGTGTATTGTTCTCCTGGTTTATCTGGAAGTCTTCAGACCGGTCTGATGTTTCCCTGCAGGTGAGACCATCCTGGGTCTGAGGGAGAGCCTGACGTGGGCCACAGACTGTCTGAAGAAGGAGGACTCCTCTGTGGCCGTCTCCTCTGGAGGAGAGCTCTTCCTGCGCTTCATAAGTCTCACATCGCTGGAGCACCAGGTGACGACAGCCGGGCGATGCTTGATTGTATTTCTGTTATCGTCTGTGTCCTTCGGCTGCAGTCCTGCAAAAGTCTGGACCCCCTCTGTGATCCAATATTTTCTGGCAAGAATAATAAACATTTTTAAAAATCCTACCTTAAAATCAGATCGAAGTACCTCTGAGTCTACAGAGGACTTCATGGCCCCCTCAGTGACTGACAGGTGTCCAGGTCCAGACCATCATCCCTCCACCACCGTGCTTCACAGTGGCTCTGAGGTGTCTGAGCATGGTTCTGGACATGAAGACCAAACATCTCCACCTTGGTCTCATGTGTCCAGAGGACACTGGTCCAGAAGTCTGCTGGTTTGTTCCGATCCAGTTTTGAGAACCTCAGTCCTGCGTCCATGTGGTTTTTAGACAGAAGAGGTTTCTCCTGAAAACAAACCGTCTTCTTCTGATTGTGGTGTTGTGTACTGTAACGTCTCACATCTAGCGGGCTCAGTGGCTGCGTCGGTACCGCAGACCCCTCAGGCCCCTCAGGCCCCATAACTCCCGGCTTCATGCGTTTCCCTGAGCGTTTTAACGTCTGATCTTGGTGGGACGTCCACAGAAGGTCTTTTAACGTGTCTCCAGTAAAAGGAGATCCAACGTCAAACCTGTACAAGACGTACGTCAGTCAGTGTACAGGTTCAGAATTCCTGCTCCTGACTGAATCGGCAGTTGGGAAGAGGGTTCAAGGTCATTGGAGAAATGCATCCCATGACTTTGTTCCAGAACTTTCGTATCTCCAGCAGTTCCACAAGCAGTCAAGTAAGGTGCTTTTTCTGTATTGCATTTGACGCAGACATGAGGAACGTCTGAAGTCCTCTTGTTCAGTCTGACTGGAGTAACGTCTGTTCTCATAATCCAGTCACACCGGAGCCGTCTCAGATGGTAACTGTTGTTGGGAGTTGAGCAAATATCCCTCCGATCTTCCTCCGTCATATCTTTTTGCAGGTCTTGCGTCTATTGTGTCTCTTATGTCCAGTAGAATCTTTGATTTTTAACCAATACTTTTTAGATGAAGGGTATTTGACACTTGTCACTGCTAGATCTTCTTATACGGACAACCTTACCTGACCGTAGCTATAAATCTTTGAAGTGAGAGAGGCTGTCGTAGATGAGCCGCTGTTCATAGTCGGTTACTGTAGAAGTCGTAGGTTCGTGGTTGGAGAACTCTGGTAATACCGAGGTATCTGGATTGAAGGGAGGATTATTACTGCGTTTAGTCGCTCCTGCTTCTTCAAACACGTGAGAGGGTTTTGTATTTGGTAACTTTAAAGCCTGAAAACTTTCCAAATATGTCAATTAAGTAGGTTGATTTAGAAATTGAGTGTCTCCGGTGTGTTGGAGCAAAACGGCGGCGGCGTCTCCTGGCGCCGACACTGCTGAATAAGTTTAATTTGGAGCTGGTTTTTCTTTGAATAGCAGCAGTTTGAGACTAAATTTCAGCTCACTTTCAGTCTGAGTCGGACTGTTGCACTCACGGTTACCATGGAAACCACTGACTGCCAGCTTCTCGGCTGAAAACCATTTCGGCAGTCTCGCTGCAGTTTCTCCACAACCTTTATTCATAAAAAAAATGCCGTATAAATAAAGTTTACTTGATGTCTGCTGCTGCTCGTTCCAGCATCTGGTTTCTTTCTTCAGGATCTGTCTCGCTGTAAGAAGGTGATGGAGGAGCGAGGAGAGCTATTTCTAGAGAAGATCTCCATGTCCAGGAGCAAGGTTGCCAAGCTCTGTCACACCTTCATCAAAGACGGCACCGTGAGTACGCGCCAAGTCTTGCTTGCCGCTCTTGCTTGTGGACTTGTCAGAGATCCGTCTTTCTCCATCGTCCCACAAATACAGAAAATCCTGACCCACTCGTACTCCAGAGTCGTCCTCCGAGTCCTGGAGAAAGCTGTGGCAGAGAAGAAACGCTTCTCCGTCTACGTGACTGAATCGCAGCCTGATGGCGCCGGGTGAGTGATCAGGGGCAGCGTGGATTCTGTGTTCTGGTTTTATTCTGAAGAGGCACAATATCATAGAGGTCCATGCAACAAAGTGAACCGTATAAGCTCTAAACGCCCCGAACAGCTCGGACATTTCCACTCCCAGCCAGTAGCCGGCTCGTTACTTTGCCAGAACCTCTGAGGGGACCTGACCTCCACCGGGGGACACACTCCAGGCAAACATGTGGGCGTGGCCCAGAGATGATTATGTAACACTGGTCTGCAGAGACGTTTCTTCTGCGTCTGTCGGTACCGTCCTTTGAAAAAGAAACATTTCATCCAGAGTAATTCTTTGTTTAGAAGAGGAAAAGAACTTAATACCACTTCTTCACCATAGGTTACGCTTCAACTCGCACGAGTCAAGATTTCATAATTGAGCTAAACATCTGGAGTTTAGTATCCTGTACTTGTACAAGGCACTAGATGTAGGTAATATGTGCAGAACCTGCTGGCTGACTTAAAAAAAGGTTGTTATACAGTTCAGAGGTCCATATTTACAAAAACAAATGATTAACATGAATTAAACTGAATAGGCTCATTCATGATGTCATGGAAGCGATACAGGGAGCTATAACTGGGAAGCTTTTGTTATTTGACTTATGGTCTATATTTGTTTTTTCAAAGACGATGACACCAAAGATGAGTTAAAGTAAACTGAATTAATTTAATGTTGATACCAAAAATTCTTTTTTCCACTAATTTTTCATATCTTCACAAATCAAATCTTGTAATACCACCCAGTCCCACTAGAGGTGCACTTTGTGGCGTTGTCTTGTGATATGCTGCCTCCATGTGGTTAGAAGTGGTATTTCTACATATAGTGGCTTTAAGTGCTGAGGCCGTAGCTGTGACTCTGCTTGGACACTGTGGGTTGTTTTTTTTAAATTTAATTTTGTTCCTCGTTTCCTGTTCAGCCGACAGATGGCAGGAGCTCTGAAGAAACTTAACGTTCCAGTGATAGTTGTCCTGGATGCAGCGGTGGGGTGAGCGAAGTCTTATTTCAGATAAGAGCGTGAAAATGTTACTGAGCTCATGAATTTACCTCTGTTTGTCACAGGTATGTGTTGGAGAAGGTGGATCTGGTTATTGTGGGAGCAGAGGGAGTGGTGGAGAGCGGAGGGATCATCAACAAGGTAGCTGGTGTTTGTTTTGTTTTGTTGGGGTTTAATTTATTAAACCAGTCTTACAAAGCCGGTTCAGCGCAGGCAGACGTCCTCTGACTGGTGCGGATGGTTTCCTGATTCATGTTGTCAACACAATCGTGTATCTGGGGCCGCGTTTTTTTAAACGGAAACAACTGACTATAATCCTTAACTAAGAAGGGATTTTAAATATTAACAAATGGGGACAAAAAAGTTGGACTATTATCTCTGATGAAAGTGATTAGAGGAGAGGTGGCTTTGTGACTTTAGGTAATTTACTGTATATTTACATTTAAATGCATCAGTTTTCAAATGACCGAGTGATTAAAAATCCCAGTTTATCATCTCCGTAACTTTATGCTTTAAAAACATTTTTCTCATAACAGCAGTAAAATGTGTTTTTCAGTGATTAAAACAAGTTGTAACTGAAGCAGCTGTTTTTAGATGGACTCAGTAGCTGGAGTGTTGTTGGGTGATCTGTCATTGCGGGTCACCATGGCGATTAGAAGAGCTTTGTAGTCCACGCTCATTTCAACATAATGTGATAGATTTAAGTATCGTCAGTGTTGCCGGGATCTCTTGAAGCTCGAGTCCCACAGGCCCCGGACCTGCCGCCGTCTCTTAGGCTGCTTTCACACTCCAGGGTTCAAGCCTGACGGGAGGAAACAAAATCGTCGCTGTCATTTCCTGTGGCCGAGCGTGTATCAACTGCTGACGGATATCTAGCGTGTCAAATATTTAAAGAGTAGGATGCCTCCTCGTCGGAGCTGCAGCGAGAAACCCTCATGCAAAGAGACCAAAAGTTCCATATGACAAGACGAACGGGCCGCTACTCAATTACGGAGCAACTCGTCTTCAGACTTCGCTGCTGGCAGACCGCGCGGTCACATGACCGATGCTGTGAGACGCCCCGACACGCACGCCGGCTAATGATTGTTTCACTTGGTGACATTCAGTTGTCAGTTTCAACCTCCAATCCTGGTAAAAATGGTGTTCACACAGGGCCGGGCCCAAGATTCTGGTGGTCTCAGAGACACCCCAGTGAAACACTAAATTTAACACAAATAGAGATGGACAAATTAATTATCAACAACTCTCTTTATTTAAAAAAATAAATAATTTTCATAAGGAAAGCGTTTTGTGTTGAACAAACGAACCCCAGTTGGAACCCTGGATCAGGTGGTCCTCAACAACCACGGTTTCTAGGTGGATGTGAACTCTGCACCGCCACAGCAGGGTGGATGTTGGGTGTGGGTTAAATTGCACCGTATTGTGAAAATATGCCAACATTTGGGGAATCAACCAAAGATGACACTTTTTTTTCTTCTTCTCTGTACATCCAATAACTCCCCGCCTAGTTCAGCATCAGCTGCACGTGGATCGCCACATCTGTTCTGTCTTATAAACAGCAGGTGGCGCGTGACGAGACTCCGTGTGAAACTAGTACTTTCAGTTTACTACAGACTTCCAAAACCGCCGTTCTCCATCTGGATCAGGATCACTCAGCCTGAAGGACTAGTCGTCACGCGCAACCGCACACCCCCAAAGTCCGATGTTTTGTTTGGTCACTGTACAGGAATCAGGATGTTTTCTTTTGTGCATCCATTTATAACAATTCATGCTGACTGTAGCAATTCCCCTTCAGGGACTTTGCTCAGAAGATTTGGATGTCCAGCGAATTAAACTGTCAACGGGCTGGATTCCCCACATGTTGGCGTATCCTCTTCACGAGTCGTCCTGGTACTTGAGCTTGACGGCAGCTTTGCTCTTTCACAGATCGGCACTTATCAGATGGCTCTGTGCTCCAAAGCTCACAACAAGCCCTTCTACGTCGTAGCAGAGAGCTTCAAATTCGTCCGTCTGTATCCGCTCAACCAGCAGGACGTGCCGGATAAATTTAAGGTTTGACTTTCCTCCTGGGTTCCTTTTTTTTCTTTTCTTTGTCCCGTCCAGATTTGCTGACATGCTTTTTGCTGGCCTCCACAGTACAAAGCCGACACCCTGAAGACCGTGCAGAATCTGTCAGAGGAGCATCCGATGATCGATTACACGCCTCCCTCCCTCATCACCCTCCTCTTCACCGACCTCGGCGTCCTCACTCCCTCAGCTGTCAGTGATGAACTCATCAAACTCTATTTATAATATTCCAATTAAAGTCCTTAAACATCTGAGTTCATCTCCGTTTTGAGTGGGTCTGTCTTCGGTCTGCTCGTGATCTGTTGCTCGAAGTCTTCCTCGGTGATGTGACCTTTCTTTAGCTTCTTGAGGAGGCGAGTGTCATTTAACAGCTCCTTCATGTCTTCATCGTCCACGTCGGAGCCCTGCAGAGACAACAAAGGAGTCACAACGACATCAGATCTTCATTACCCAGATCTTCTTTTCCTGAGTGTAAATACCTCATCATGCTTCCTCTTGGCTGCTGCCTTTTTCCGGCGCTCCGTCCTGCTCTTCTGTTTGGACCAGGCCTTGTTCTTCACGAAGCTCTTCTTGCGATTAACCCTCTGGTCTTTGAGCTCCGCCAGCATCTTCTGCCTCTGCTTCTCCCTGTTCTTGTCTTTGTAGCGGATGGCGTCCGTGTCCACCGCGGACTCTGTGAAGTTGGAAAACGTTTTCCCCCTCAGTTCTGGCATCTTCGGCAGGCGGAGGAGCGCAAAGCCACGAGCCAGTGAGCTGAAGTCCAGGTCTGGTGGAGACAACAGTGGAACCGCACGCCAGATTTGTTAAAGGGTGAAGCAGCGTTTTATGGGCTTCTACGTTACTTTTTATTTCTTCCCCACCTTTGACTCTGAAGATGAGGCTGCACTCGTGTTTGGCGTAGGCCTGGACATACGAGACGAAGGCCCTCATGCCTCTGTCGAACATGGCTCGGTCCGCCAGGGCCGCGGCCTTCACTTTGGGCAGCACGTCCACCACGTCCTTTATCGGTGCCATCTTCTGGAGCGGACACTGGAGAAACGACAGGAACACGTCCGGTTCAAGTTGGCACCACTGATCATTTGGAGGTTCAGTGATCGGCCTCTCGCGTCTCCTCGTCTACGTTCACACTTCCTGTCTGAAGTGATGTCAATCTGATTTTCAAACAGGAAGTCCACAACCATCCTGTGTGTAAAAAAAAAAACTACTTTTCTGTGGGTTAGTTTGACTTCAGTGGTGGTTTTTCGTCCAGCTCCTCCACCACGTTTAAAGTGATCAGTTGCAGCAAACTCACCTTCTGGTTGATGGACAGGAAGTTGACGTAAGACTCCTCCATTGGCAGCAGAAACACAAGGGCGTTGCCATAGTTACCGATTCGTGCTGTCCGCCCACACCGGTGCACGAAGGCGCTGAGATGCAGGAAGATGACAAAAAGTGCACCAACAGATGAGCAAAGACTTGTGGCACGTGAGTTCTGGGTGACATCGCAGAGCTAAGCTCCTCCCTCCTCCTGGTGGTGACTGTAATGGTTTACGGGACCGGGTCGCCCCACTCTGGTTTCCACTTTACAGATCCAGATGTGTAAATGAAAAATCAGTAAATGTCTCAAAAATAAGTTTCTTATTTTTAGACAGCGGAATTTACAAAACTCTTCCGTTATTGATCGCAGGATGTGTTCGACGATCACACGCCTGCTGCAGTAACTAAGTGTTCAGGTCAGGTGAGAAAACCCTCAGGTTCTTTAAGCTGGGCACAACGGTGATCAGCGCTGAGAAACGCCGTCCGTCCGTCAGCAGATCTCAGAACAGCGCGAGGCTCCACGAAGCTGAACTGCTGTAAACAAAACTCCCTAAATCTGAATTTCTGTTTTTTTCTGAGCGTTACTGTGAAGTTGGTCTGGCTGACTGACGTAGAACATCTTCTGACCTGGTACCTCCACCGTCCCTCCAGATGTTGGAGTGAAATCCAACATGTGAACTCACAGATGGCAGCTGCTCATCCAGGACAGTTTTGTTCTTCATCATTGTATCTGGATGTAAAAAAGTCTCCGTTTTTAAAACCAAACTCCAGAGTTTTCTGCGGATACATTTGACTTGATAAATGTTTTTATCTGATTGCTCCTTAAACATTTAATAAGGTAGTTTTTGTTCCACCTCTGGAACCTGCAGCCGTGTTTCAGGAGTCAGTTTTCCTGACGGGATCAACCAGCCTGAAATAACATTACAAACACAACCCTTGTCTTGTTTAGACGAGAGAGTATTAGAACTAAATTTGATCATTAGAAAGTATGTCACTTTGTTCATGGCTCCAACTTGAACGTTGGCTCACCTGGCGCTGCTGGGAGGGTCATACTGCAGAACCCAGTTGACGTCGGGGATGTCGATGCCTCTGGCCATGACGTCGGTGCACACCAAGATCCCACTGCAGCGCCACACAAACCAGAGAGCCGCGTCTTAACATCGCACACGCACAATAACTGCATCGTCACCCACCAACTCTGATTCACCTCTTCAGCGCCCGAAAGTCGGCAAAGATGCTGTTGCGTTTGTTCTTCATCTTTCCGTGAATGCAACGGACCGTGACCTTCTTCACCAGCACCTCCAGAGCTCGGCCGTAGAACTCCACACAAGCACAGGTGCTGACAAGGAACCAAGTCAGAAACCGCATGTCAATCAAAACAGGAGACGCTCATCAAACCTCTAACCTTTAATCCAATGATTTTGTTTTACCGTTACATTACAACATAGTAAAAAAAGTAAATCGTCTGATTTTACTGGGTTTTAACAACAAATTGTTTCAGGCCATTAGGTATTTAGCAGTTAAATAAATTTAAAAAAAAAAAGTCATGGGAAATGTTCGGAGAAAACCAGCAGAAACACCTCCGACTCAATGTCAAGCACAGTGGTGGAGGGTTGATGGTCTGGGGATCCTGCATTGCAGAAACATCTTTATGAGCTTATTGTTTCACATTATTTGTGATCACATATATTCACGTTATTACCTCCGTAGACCCTGACCTACGTTAACACGGACCTCCGTAGACCCTGACCTACGTTAACACGGACCTCCGTAGACCCTGACCTACGTTAACACGGACCTCCGTAGACCCTGACCTACGTTAACCCGGACCTCCGTAGACCCTGACCTACGTTAACACGGACCTCCGTAGACCCGGACCTACGTTAACCCGGACCTCCGTAGACCCTGACCTCCGTAGACCCTGACCTCCGTAGACCCTGACCTACGTTATCGCGGACCTCCGTAGACCCTGACCTTCGTAGACCCTGACCTACGTTAACCCGGGCCTCCTTAGACTGACCTCCGTAGACGGGGACCTCCGTAGACGGGGACCTCCGTAGACGGGGACCTACGTTGACCCGGACCTACGTTAAGGCGGACCTCCTTAGACTGACCTACGTTAAGGCGGACCTCCTTAGACTGACCTACGTTAAGGCGGACCTCCTCAGACTGACCTACGTTAAGGCGGACCTCCTTAGACTGACCTACGTTAAGGCGGACCTCCTTAGACTGACCTAGGTTAATGCAGACCTCCGTAGACCCTGACCTTCGTTAACCCGGACCTCCGTAGACGTGGGCCTCTGTAGATGCAAGCCTACGCACTATTCAATCACGGGGTTGCTGATTATTTCTGTCCAAATTTGTTTTTTTTTTCTCCACTCCACTTAATTAAAAAAGGGAATATTAATTTCTGCATGATTGTACATGGGTTTTCACATACTAACTTTATATATAAAATGCCAATATAGTTATGCATCTAATTTCTACTGAAAAAAACTAATTGACTTCTAAAATAAAAGGGCTGTGATCATTGTGGCTTTGCTTCAGAAGTCCTTAACGTGCAATAAACACTTCATAAACATCTGTTGCACCTCCACAAAAACCTGAGTGCAAGATTTGGAGTAAACTTCATCTTCATGAAAGTAAAACTCTGCATTTAATTCTCTCAAACCATCTCAGTCACATTTTTAAGACTTTTTTTCTTGCTTGCAGATGTTTGCAGATGGGAAGTTTTTGCTTGAAAACATTTTTAGATCACAGATTCATGACAAAGTCTTTGTCCGAATTTGACAACGTAGTAAACATTTCCCACACATTTATGTGAGGACATTTAAAGGGCCATTTGGCCAAGTAATAACATTTTCAATTAACATTATTTTATTCACATTACTTATTAAAGAAAAGTGGCAGCAACTATTTTGGTTTACACATATTTCTTTTTCTCACAAAAGGAATTTCCATGCTGCACTTGAACGCAGCACCAGGCTCCGGTAGACCGGAGCCTTGAAGCACCAACTATAAACTCATGCTATTTATTTATTTTTAAGTAAAGAATGTCTTTAATGTCACACAAGTGAATAAAGGTAGTTGATAGGAAAATGAACTGCATCTTTGCTAAATGATGCAGCAGGAAGAACCTGAACGAGCCATGAACTGGTGAACTTCCACTTCATTAATCCCCAAAGAGAAAATAATTCAAATGAATTTAAAACTTCTAAAACAACAGAAGGATGCACATTTTATCTGAAGAGGTAGATCTGCTTCAACACGTGCGTCTGCTTACCTGAAGAAGACCAGATGCTTCTCGTGCTTGTGTTGCCTTAGAAACGCCACCAGGTTGTTGAACTTCTCCTCCGCTCTACAAATCTGAAACACCAGGACGTCTGCGTTGCATCTTCACCTCTTTTTTAGAATGAAAACTGATGTGAAATGACCCACTCACAGTGTAGTAGTTGGACAGCCTGGACGGGGTCTTCTGTGTGGCGGCGGCAGTGGCAACGCCCCTCTCCTTGACGGTGATGCGTACGGGGTTCCTGAGGCCGGCCCTCACCAGCTTCTCCAGCTCCTGAGTCTGAGTGGCTGAAAACAGACCTGTACGTCTTTGTTTGGGCAGGTGGCTCAGGATGGTGTTCAGGCTGGATGGATGGATGGATGGATGGATGGAGGGGGGATTAGACGACTCATACAGGACGTAGCTGTGTAACTGCACGCCGAAGTTGCTCTTATTACATTTAAATGTTTAATGTTTGTTAACACCGAAATGTTGACGTGACGACACGAGTACAAAGTGAAGTTTGTTAGAATGTGACGGAGTTCATTAATTGTTCTAAATGAGTCCAGTTTATTCCAGTTGTAAATATGACGCTACTGTAACGGTTTATAATCGTCAGAACACAAATCAAAACTTTTATGGTTGAACTTTTTTGCAGAGTTGGAAAATGACTGTCCTGTTACCGAGTACGTTATTTCAAACTGATCGTGCAGAAACGGAACATAGAGAAACTTTTAAACACCAGACCGAGGAGGCGTTTCAGTCCCCGTATCAGGTCTTCTCCCTTTATGATCATAATTATTGATCCGTGTCTCGTACCTGGCCTCAAAGCCCATGTCGAGGAGTCTGTCGGCCTCGTCGAGAACCAGCACATCCAGACACCTGACGGCGCTGGCCACGTCCAGCCCCTCCGACTTCCTCCTGAACATGTCCTCCAGGCGGCCAGGCGTTGCAACGACGATGTTCGCTCTAAGACGAGCAAACACCACAGTAAATTTCCAGAAATATAAATGTTATTGAATAAATTAATATGTAGAATATAAGCCGAGGTTTTTTGTTTATAAATGCATCTAAAAAAAGTTTAAATCTCTCAGACCGTATAAGAAGAACTGGACAACCTCCTCACGTCCTCTCTGAGCACTTTTTATTTTAAATAATCCTTTCTGCTCAGATCTTCTCAACCTGATCATCCGACCGAACCTTCACGTGTTTTTAGTAGAAACCATTTCTGCGACCATCACGTACCCTTGATCCTTGAACTTCTCCACGTCCTCCACTGGGTTACTACCGCCAATCAATAAAATCTGCCTGAGAAACAGAAAACAGTGAAACTGATCAGAGCACAAACCTCTTCTATGGAAAAAAAAAATCCAGCAGATTTGGTGCTTTAAAGTCAAACTCTTGACTTAAACAACCGAACGGTCAAGATCTTCGGTGTTCAGTGGAATAACACTTGGTCTCTACAGAATAAAAGGAATCACAGATGAAGTGTTTGGAATTCAGCCCAAAGTAGAGTAACAGATGACATCAAGTTTATCACGAGAGACCAAAGAACGTTTACCACACGATTCCTTCTTACTTTATGGAAAAGTCTACACCAGAGTTATTTTGTACTCACGTAAACTGTGGGAACTTCTGGAGAAACTTGTCCATCACTTCACTGATCTGGACGGCCAGTTCTCTCGTGGGAGTGATCACCAGAGCCCCGACCTGCAGGGAACATCAAAACCCTCACAACATGCAAAAATTAACCCCCAAACCCAAACCTGGGGGTCTAGAGCGTTCCTCCGCAGGCTGGACGGTCTCACCTGCATCTTCTTTAGTTTCTCCTCTCGTTTCAGGAGCAGCTCTATGACAGGAATGACAAATGCCAGCGTTTTTCCACTTCCCGTCACCTGGAAACAAATGAAACGCTGACATGTGCAGAAAGAAATCTTCTAAATCTTAAATGTTCCAACTTAAATAAAACTAACTTCTGACATTTGAAATATTCAAAATTCAGACAAGGAAATGGCGTTTAGACGCTTGCGGTTTGTCCTAGTTAAAACGGCAGTTAGACTGGGTTAAAACGACGGTCAGTCCGGGTTAAAACGACGGTCAGTCCGGGTTAAACCGGCGGTCAGTCCGGGTTAAAATCAGGTTAAAACGGCGGTCTTTCCGGGTTAAACCTGGTTAAAACGGCGGTCTTTCCGGGTTAAACCTGGTTAAAACGGCGGTCTGTCCGGGTTAAAACGACGGTCAGTCCGGGTTAAAACGACGGTCAGTCCGGGTTAAACCTGGTTAAACCTGGTTAAAACGGCGGTCTGTCCAGGTTAAACCTGGTTAAAACGACGGTGTGTCCGGGTTAAACCTGGTTAAACCGGCGGTCTGTCCGGGTTAAACCTGGTTAAAACAACGGTCAGTCCGGGTTAAAATCTGGTTAAAACAACGGTTAGTCCGGGTTAAACCGGGTTAAAACGGCGGTCTGTCCGGGTAAAACCGGGTTAAAACGACAGTCTGGGCGGTTTAAACCTGGTTAAAACGACAGTCATTTCGGGTTAAACCGGGTTAAAACGGCGGTCTGTCCGGGTTAAACCGGGTTAAAACGACGGCCTGTCCGGTTTAAACCTGGTTAAAACGGCGGTTTGTCCGGGTTAAACATGGTTAAAACGGCGGTCAGTCCGGGTTAAACCGGCAGTCTGTCCGGGTAAAACCTGGTTAAAACGACGGTCCGTTCGGGTTAAACCTGGTTAAAACGACGGTCTGTCCGGTTTAAACCTGGTTAAAACGACGGTCTGTTCGGGTTAAACCTGGTTAAAACGACGGTCTGTCCGGTTTAAACCTGGTTAAAACGGCGGTCTGTCCGGGTTAAACATGGTTAAAACGGCGGTCAGTCCGGGTTAAACCGGCAGTCTGTCCGGGTAAAACCGGGTTAAAACGATGGTCTTTTCGGGTTAAACATGGTTAAAACGACGGTCTGTCCGGTTTAAACCTGGTTAAAACGACGGTCTGTTCGGGTTAAACCTGGTTAAAACGACGGTCTGTCCGGTTTAAACCTGGTTAAAACGACGGTCAGTCCGGGTTAAACCTGGTTAAACCTGGTTAAAACGGCGGTCTGTCCAGGTTAAACCTGGTTAAAACGACGGTGTGTCCGGGTTAAACCTGGTTAAACCGGCGGTCTGTCCGGGTTAAACCTGGTTAAAACAACGGTCAGTCCGGGTTAAAATCTGGTTAAAACAACGGTTAGTCCGGGTTAAACCGGGTTAAAACGGCGGTCTGTCCGGGTAAAACCGGGTTAAAACGACAGTCTGGGCGGTTTAAACCTGGTTAAAACGACAGTCATTTCGGGTTAAACCGGGTTAAAACGGCGGTCTGTCCGGGTTAAACCGGGTTAAAACGACGGCCTGTCCGGTTTAAACCTGGTTAAAACGGCGGTTTGTCCGGGTTAAACATGGTTAAAACGGCGGTCAGTCCGGGTTAAACCGGCAGTCTGTCCGGGTAAAACCTGGTTAAAACGACGGTCCGTTCGGGTTAAACCTGGTTAAAACGACGGTCTGTCCGGTTTAAACCTGGTTAAAACGACGGTCTGTTCGGGTTAAACCTGGTTAAAACGACGGTCTGTCCGGTTTAAACCTGGTTAAAACGGCGGTCTGTCCGGGTTAAACATGGTTAAAACGGCGGTCAGTCCGGGTTAAACCGGCAGTCTGTCCGGGTAAAACCGGGTTAAAACGATGGTCTTTTCGGGTTAAACATGGTTAAAACGACGGTCTGTCCGGTTTAAACCTGGTTAAAACGACGGTCTGTTCGGGTTAAACCTGGTTAAAACGACGGTCTGTCCGGTTTAAACCTGGTTAAAACGACGGTCTGTCCGGTTTAAACCTGGTTAAAACGACGGTCATTTCAGGTTAAACCGGGTTAAAACGACGGTCTGTCCGGGTTAAACCTGGTTAAAACGACGGCCATTTCGGGTTAAACCGGGTTAAACAGGCGGTCAGTCCGGGTTAAACCAGGTTAAAACGACGGTCTGTCCGGGTTAAACCTGGTTAAAACGGCTGTCAGTCCGGGTTAAACCTGGTTAAAACGACGGTCTGTCCGGGTTAAACCTGGTTAAAACGACGGTCTGTCCGGGTTAAACCTGGTTAAAACGACGGTCTGTCCGGGTTAAACCTGGTTAAAACGACGGTCTGTCCGGGTTAAACCTGGTTAAAACGACGGTCTGTCCGGGTTAAACCTGGTTAAAACGGCGGTCTGTCCGGGTTAAACCTGGTTAAAACGACGGTCTGTCCGGGTTAAACCTGGTTAAACCGGGTTAAAACGACGGTCTGTCCGGGTTAAACCTGGTTAAAACGGCGGTCTGTCCGGGTTAAACCTGGTTAAAACGACGGTCTGTCCGGGTTAAACCTGGTTAAAACGGCGGTCTGTCCGGGTTAAACCTGGTTAAAACGACGGTCTGTCCGGGTTAAACCTGGTTAAAACGACGGTCTGTCCGGGTTAAACGTGGTTAAAACAGCGGTCTGTCCGGGTTAAACCTGGTTAAAACGACGGTCTGTCCGGGTTAAACCTGGTTAAACCGGGTTAAAACGACGGTCTGTCCGGGTTAAACCTGGTTAAACCGGGTTAAAACGACGGTCTGTCCGGGTTAAACCCGGTTAAAACGACGGTCTGTCCGGGTTAAACCCGGTTAAAACGACGGTCTGTCCGGGTTAAACCCGGTTAAAACGGCGGTCAGTCCGGGTTAAACCCGGTTAAAACGGCGGTCTGTCCGGGTTAAACCCGGTTAAAACGACGGTCTGTCCGGGTTAAACCTGGTTAAAACGGCGGTCTGTCCGGGTTAAACATGGTTAAAACGGCGGTCAGTCCGGGTTAAACCGGCAGTCTGTCCGGGTAAAACCGGGTTAAAACGATGGTCTTTTCGGGTTAAACATGGTTAAAACGACGGTCTGTCCGGTTTAAACCTGGTTAAAACGACGGTCATTTCAGGTTAAACCGGGTTAAAACGACGGTCTGTCCGGGTTAAACCTGGTTAAAACGACGGCCATTTCGGGTTAAACCGGGTTAAACAGGCGGTCTGTCCGGGTTAAACCTGGTTAAAACGACGGTCAGTCCGGGTTAAACCGGGTTAAAACGACGGTCTGTCCGGGTTAAACCTGGTTAAAACGGCTGTCAGTCCGGGTTAAACCTGGTTAAAACGACGGTCTGTCCGGGTTAAACCTGGTTAAAACGACGGTCTGTCCGGGTTAAACCTGGTTAAAACGGCGGTCTTTCCGGGTTAAACCTGGTTAAAACGACGGTCTGTCCGGGTTAAACCTGGTTAAAACGGCGGTCTGTCCGGGTTAAACCTGGTTAAAACGACGGTCTGTCCGGGTTAAACCTGGTTAAAACGACGGTCTGTCCGGGTTAAACGTGGTTAAAACGACGGTCTGTCCGGGTTAAACGTGGTTAAAACGGCGGTCTGTCTGGGTTAAACCTGGTTAAAACGACGGTCTGTCCGGGTTAAACCTGGTTAAACCGGGTTAAAACGACGGTCTGTCCGGGTTAAACCTGGTTAAAACGGCGGTCTGTCCGGGTTAAACCTGGTTAAAACGACGGTCTGTCCGGGTTAAACCTGGTTAAAACGGCGGTCTGTCCGGGTTAAACCTGGTTAAAACGACGGTCTGTCCGGGTTAAACCTGGTTAAAACGACGGTCTGTCCGGGTTAAACCTGGTTAAAACGACGGTCTGTCCGGGTTAAACGTGGTTAAAACGGCGGTCTGTCCGGGTTAAACCTGGTTAAAACGACGGTCTGTCCGGGTTAAACCTGGTTAAACCGGGTTAAAACGACGGTCTGTCCGGGTTAAACCTGGTTAAAACGGCGGTCTGTCCGGGTTAAACCCGGTTAAAACGACGGTCTGTCCGGGTTAAACCCGGTTAAAACGGCGGTCAGTCCGGGTTAAACCCGGTTAAAACGGCGGTCTGTCCGGGTTAAACCCGGTTAAAACGGCGGTCTGTCCGGGTTAAACCCGGTTAAAACGACGGTCTGTCCGGGTTAAACCCGGTTAAAACGACGGTCTGTCCGGGTTAAACCCGGTTAAAACGACGGTCAGTCCGGGTTAAACCCGGTTAAAACGACGGTCTGTCCGGGTTAAACCTGGTTAAAACGACGGTCTGTCCGGGTTAAACCTGGTTAAAACGGCGGTCAGTCCGGGTTAAACCCGGTTAAAACGACGGTCTGTCCGGGTTAAACCTGGTTAAAACGACGGTCTGTCCGGGTTAAACCTGGTTAAAACGGCGGTCAGTCCGGGTTAAACCGGGTTAAAACGACGGTCTGTCCGGGTTAAACCTGGTTAAAACGACGGTCTGTCCGGGTTAAACCTGGTTAAAACGGCGGTCTGTCCGGGTTAAACCTGGTTAAAACGGCGGTCTGTCCGGGTTAAACCTGGTTAAAACGACGGTCTGTCCGGGTTAAACCTGGTTAAAACGGCGGTCTGTCCGGGTTAAACCTGGTTAAACCGGGTTAAAACGACGGTCTGTCCGGGTTAAACGTGGTTAAAACGGCGGTCTGTCCGGGTTAAACCTGGTTAAAACGACGGTCTGTCCGGGTTAAACCTGGTTAAACCGGGTTAAAACGACGGTCTGTCCGGGTTAAACCTGGTTAAAACGGCGGTCTGTCCGGGTTAAACCTGGTTAAAACGACGGTCTGTCCGGGTTAAACCTGGTTAAACCTGGTTAAAACGACGGTCTGTCCGGGTTAAACCTGGTTAAAACGACGGTCAGTCCGGGTTAAACCTGGTTAAAACGGCGGTCAGTCCGGGTTAAACCTGGTTAAAACGACGGTCTGTCCGGGTTAAACCTGGTTAAACCGGGTTAAAACGACACTCACCGCCTCCGCGGCCACGTCCTTGTTGCTCAGGAACAGCGGGATGCACGCGGACTAGAAAAGAAAACAACCAGAAATGAGACGGAAAAGTGACAGAGACACAGGTTTTACAACAGGAACATCACCTGCACAGGTGTCATGTGTGTGAACTTCATTTCGTCGAGCGTTTGTAAGATATTTTGGTGAAGTTTAACAGGTAAACTGTCCCACGCGCTCTCCGTGACCGCGTCCATGTTGGCTGCTTCTCCTTCTTCCGGTCCGCCAATGTTTACATGTCGTGTAGGAACTGAAGCAATATCGTTCCGTACCACAATGTTATTTTCATTTCCTGATGTTATTGATTTTATGAGTTTGAAAGATTCTATGAATAAAAGGATAACATTTCAAAGGTGAACCGAAAGTTTTTTGTTCATAGAATATATTGTTATTCATATTTCTGATGTCTGGATCCCCAATAATCATGGCTCAGCAAATGCGACCAGCTCGTTCATGTGTTTTACTGTTTCTTAAAAAATCAGTGATTTATCAGCAAAAATCCTCACAGGAATTCATTTATTTCTGAAGATTTATCTCATTTACCACATTGGATGTCCTGGTCCTCCTCTCCAGGTCCAGGTTAGAGATATTCTCCAGCCAAAAGATGCACAAATAATAAATTCATGCTAATGTAAAAAATCTCATCATAGCTCGAGCAAAAAAAACATAACCAGCAGCTGAACACGCTCACATTCAAATCCTAAAAAAATCCATATTGTATTTATGATCTTTAGCTAAATTAATAACAGTTTTAACAACACAAACACAAGAAAACATTTATGTTGGTGTTGAACTTAACTGTGATTTTCTGAGACAGATTCCTGCAAAAGTGAACATTAGAAACTTAAAACACTCAACAACAATCACACATGAAACTAATGAACCATAAAAATGTTATTTTTTCCATCTTGTTTTAATTATCTTTATAAAATGTGTTTCAATGAATGAAAAACAACTGAATGTGACACGAATAATCATTGGTAATAATATTATCAACAATAATTATAACATAATAAATCAGAATCAAATTCAAGTGGACTTAAACATAGTGAGCGTTTAGTTCGACGGTGAGTTTCAGTGTACATCCAGAAACATGCTCAACACGTCTAAAGCCAGAGACTCGAACGCTTCTGTTAGGGTGTTTGAGAAGGCACCAACATCACATTCAGATCATTTACATCCTTCACAAGAAACAGTTATCAGCATGTAACATACAATGTGTATGAAACAGAAACGTTATGGTCTCGTATTCAGCAGGAAGTGTTAAAAATGCATCCGAGTGAAAAATCTGCTTCTGTACAAAAATAAGACCACGAGTCAGCAGGGCAAATATCCAAACTCTCAACATTTAGAAGACGGGAAATACTGTCCAGGTGAGAGAAACTTGTAGCCATTCCCAGAGGAAAGTCTGATGCCACCTTTAGAGTTTGTGGGAGGACCAGCAGATGAAGGTGGAGGCACTTCCACCTCCTGTTTTTGGAGACCGTTTGGTCTGCGGTCAGAGCCGTCGTCCTCGGGTGAGTCCAAGTGTTTCCTGACAGACTCATGTCGAGGAGAGAGATCCAGCAAACCTAAAACATCTCTCTGAACTGTACTCATTTTCTTATTCCCTCCTCGGAGTAAACTGCCAGGGCAGGGCTCCCGTTTCTGAGCGACATTGGACCAGAAGGTTCTCACGTTATGGGCTGGATGGGATTTATTATCCTGCACGGAATGCGTGAGGTCGGGAGTGTTCGCTGGACTGGACGAGGCTGAAACAGACCCTGCAGAAGAATAGGAAAGGGCTGGAGACGGGGCGGTGCCAGCAGGAGAGCGTGAAGGTGAGATGTGGGAAGTGTAAGCTGAGCTCGGGTATTTAAGTTTAAGCTGAGCCTGCAGCCGCACATCTGGGGAAACCACAGGGTGGGGCGACCTCTTCTCTGTGACCAAGACTGACGAAGAAGGGGAGGAGTCAGCTGGACTGTAGTAGCCTGAGGGGATTTTCTGCAGCGATGAGGAGCGAGATGGAGGTTTAGGTAGAGTTGGAGGAGGTGTTTTGACAGAAAGAGGAGAGAAAGACGCCTTCAGGCTGGCCCTGCTGGGAGGTCTGCTAAATGCACTGGTCTCAGAGGGCTGGAACCCTCGTGCTCCACCAGCAGGAGTGAAAGTGGGGGTTGTGGGTGTAGACTGAGACGTCTGTCTGCTGCGAGCATCTTCTCGCCCCTCGGCTCCCCTCAGAGTCTTCCCTCTGATGTTTGCTTTCTGCATGCTCTCAACAGCTTGCATGTGGTTCTGGGTCTCCTGCAGGATCTTCTGGGCCAATTCCTGGGGATCCAGTTGTCCTGCAGGCCCCATTCTTTCCTCCTGAGATTTGACGGTGCTGTCTGTCTCAGTGCTCGACTGGTCCGACTCTGAGCTGCTGACCTTCCCTTTCCTAGTCCGTGGAGGAGATGAGCTGAAAGAGATGAAATACAAGAAGAACATTTCCACTAACAAGTCAATATGAGGTTTGTCTTCCCTGAGTTGGAAAAATGTTTGAGGAACCTGTTTGGATTCAGTCGAATAACTTCATTAATGCAAATGGCTTTAAAGACAGGTTTCAGCCTAGCTTTTGAGAACATCATAACACGAATTAAGACCTTAAATGATAGTAATCAGAACACCAACTCAGGAAAAACTTCAGTTCTGGTGCTGCTTGGTCCTAGTTCAGGCTTTAAAGCTGTAGACAATAAAATCCTTTATCATAGATAATTTGGTGGAGTTATTAGATACAGTTTCAGTTAAATCTGAGTTTATGACCTCATGGAGTACCTCAGGGGCCTTTTCTTGGACAACTGTTTTTCAGACGCTAGATGGTCAAATAATACATTACAGCAATGTTGTTAAATACAGCTATGAGACAAAACCTGATACACAATTTACTTGGCTTCTTCACCAAATTACTGTGGTCCATCAGACTCACTCTATCAGAGCTTAGAGCATAAACTGAAGAAGAAGGAATGGATAAAAACATCTGTGACGTCACCCACAAGTGTTTTTGGAGCCTCTTTTTCTTCATAATGTGCAGTGCCATGTTACAAATGGGAGGAACGAACAGACCTAAGAAGCCCAAACTCCTGGCGGAGATCCGCTTGTCTTCGCGTCAGCTCTGGCAGCGTTCCTTACAGATGTTGTTCAGTTAGAAGATTTTAAAATTAAGACTTTTGGACAGATCAGAATGTTCTCAATTACCCATTTTTAGATCAACAGGAGCTGGGCGGTGTCAACTCTTACCAACACCGCGCCGTGCAGGAAGACCAAAGAAGATGCTTTTAAACGCTCTTTGAAAACTTAGGCGTGATGGCACAAGGGGATTGTCTTTGGCCTTACCCTAGCCTGTGTCCAAAGTATCTCTTGAGTGAAATGAAAATAAACAATTATGAAAATTATGATCCCCATATTATAGTCCTCAATTCATATTTTATGACAGAAATCTAAAAAGGATAAGAGCTTGTTGTGACTGACCAAAATCTTCCGAACTTACATTTCCTGTTTGATCTTGGGGCTGCTGAGGCCTTTCAGGGGCAGCGGCGGTGCTTTCAGGGGGGATGTCGGTGTGCTGATGCTTCCCTTGGATGAAACCGTTAAAGGACGGCCCCCCGCGGACGTTTTCCCAGCACCCCCCCTGTCGCGTCGGTGTCCTGCATGCAGTGGCAGTGTGTCACATTCCCTTCCTCCTCGTCCCAACGGCTCACTGCTGATGATGGAGAAGCCTTCGTACTCCTCCTCCTCTCCTTCTGTTAGTCCTCCCCCGTGATTGGTTAGTCGACTTCTTGCCAGGCCGCCGGACTGCTGTTGTGAGGAGTAAAAACCGGCTCCCCCACAGAGTCTCTCTGGCTCTTGCTGATGCGAGCGCTGGCTAGTGATGTCACTTCCTGCAGGCTCGGGACGAGACAGGAAGCTGAGAGAGGAGGCGAGGGAGCTGAGGCTGTAAACGGAGATGGCGTCGCAGGAGAGGTTGTCGGGACACACGGGGGGCAAGAAGGAGGGCTGAGGAGGGTAGCAGCTGAGAGACAGGGGCAACGACTGAGGCTGTGAGGCCGACTGGGACGAGGACAGCGACTCCAGCGAGGAGGAGCTGTCCATGCTCAGCCGCTTAGGAAGCTCTGTGGAGTCTGCGAGAACAAGGGTGACTCAATGTGTTACTGGAACAAAGAGAAAAAGATTTAGATGAATTTAGTTGGAGACGAATGAGTCTCACCGAACAGCGCAAGAAGAGACTGGAGGGCAAAATGCATGTTGCGCCTGCTGGCCTGTTTCCCGGTCTTCAGGACGACCTCCTCCTGACCCACCTCACACAGGTCAAAACCTGACGAGACACAAGACGTCCTTTACCTGAACCCGCCTCTCTTACGCCACATCATACATCTGCTCTACAAAATATTAACGGGGCAAATTTGGTATTTTTTACTACTACAGTAATTTAACAGCTTTGTTACGGGTTTACAAACATGTGGACAACTACGTTGGTACTAAACATTACCAAATGTAAATCAGACATTGTTACTTAACTGTGGTTTAGCAGCATTGAAAAATAAAAACAACAAAAAAAACAGGTGGGTGGAGCAATGATGGGTGGGGCCTGATGACACACCAGGAGCTGACCAATCAGAGCAGATTGCACTGCATTTGTTTTTACAGGAAATACGTCAAATGGAGGAAAATATTTTTTGGGATATTTCTGAGTAAAAATAATTTCATCAATGACTTAAATCTTTGTAGACAGGTGGACACAGACGGATGTAAAATACAAAAAAACCCCGATATACTTTCATGAACATGTTTCAGCAGCTGATCTTTTCTTAATGACTGTTTAATACATTTTTATGAGGTTTTACCGTTTCTCAGACACTAATTTTCAACAATTATGTTGCTTTTAGTCACTGCAGTACTTACCACTGATTTAAAGTAGCTGCGATGTAGATGAATGATAGTAAAGCATTAAAAAATGAAGCTACAGTTGAGTCTCACCGAGATGGGACTTACCGAGTGCAGCCAGGAACTCGTGGCAGCCGGGAAGCCTCCAGAGCTGCACGCTTATCGACACTTGAATGGGAGTCAGCGGGAAGTCCTGATCTTTGTCGGCCGACTGCAGCTGCACCAGCACTTGGTGAAGCTTTGGAAAGAAAAACAAGACGAAGCGATCGGAATGGTGGCCGGTCTGGAGGCGTTCCTCTCCATCCCACTTATCTCCGTTATCACATTTGAAAACATACAAGGTTCAGATCAAACCAAAAAGACGTTCCCCATCACATCAGTGCTGTTGGAAACGAGAACAGTGAACATCTGTCTACATCTGTCAGTGATGAAAACTCCCGCAGCATCCACGTCCTTCAAACAAGTGAAAACAGCTGAGTGTGAGTCCTGGTCCGTTGTTTACTCACCATTCCTGCCACGCTTTTAACCGCCTTTCACACGCAAGTATGAGAGAAAAGGAAACACAACTTCAGTGTTGTTTTATTTTCTGTTAGTCACTGCACAGTCAGTCATGCAGGAATGACGCCCCGAACGGTGGTGGTGAGACCTGGGACCAGACCTGGGACCAGACCTGGGACCAGACCTGAGACCAGACCTGGGACCAGACCTGGGACCAGACCTGAGACCAGACCTGAGACCAAACCTGAGACCAGACCTGAGACCAGACCTGGGACCAGACCTGAGACCAGACCTGAGACCAGACCTGAGACCAAACCTGAGACCAGACCTGAGACCAGACCTGGGACCAGAGCTGAGTGAGTTGATGCAACTTTGATGACACTCAAAGTATTTTTACATTCTCGCACTGTTACTTTTACTTGTTTTAAAAGGAGAACTTCTTGCACCCCTGACAGGAACACCAGGAGCTGCTGAATGCATTGGAGGTACCTTCTGAATGAGCTGATCTCCTGCTTCAGACGCTGTGACGAGTTTACAGAGAGCCTGCAGAGCCGGGGGGGTCAGACCTGGGAGGGGGCACAGGGGCTGAGTTAGACCCTCAAACATCTGGATGAGGAACAATTCAGATGTGATGTTATAGCTCCTGTATCCCATCTAGCCCCATCCTCTGCATCCTCCTCTCACACCAGCTACCTTCATGTCCTCTTTACTGCATCCATAAATACTCCCAAGTCCTCATCATTTGCTGGTTGGATTGCTGGTAGGGTTCCCAGCCATTTATCTGCAGCCTTGAGTTTGATTCTGCCTCTTACAGGCTTTGGTCTTCCTGCTTTTCCTTCTACGTTCCTTGTATCTGCCTGGTTTTCATTCATTTATGATTAGATTTGTTTGACCATTCACTGGAATAAAAGTTTGGGTTTCTACATCGTCATCAGTACATGATGACGTGCATTTGGGTCCAAACTTTAAAGTGAAACATTTAAAGATGCTTTGAAGAGGAAAAAGACTAAAAAAAATAAAGAGATTTCAGAACTGTTTCCTTTATTTCTTTAAACTACGATGAGATCATTGTGACACCAAACTGAGACAACAGTTTTTCGTTTCTCCTGAATTCTGCGGGAGCAACATTCGTTTAGTTTATTAAAGACTATTTCTCCATCTGCGACGGTAAAGTGAAGGAAACTCTTCCAGTTTTAGATCACTTATTTTTTATTCTTCAACTGTCAGAATAATGCGATGAGAATATTCTTGGTGAATTCCTGCTGGATCTGAGTCCAGTTTGTCGCCTTTGTGCTTCACACTTGTGATGGTGCTCTGAGGCCTGCACGCTTCTCTGTCCTCCAAACGCAGCGATGACTTACTGTTCATCAGACCGCAGGACACATCTCCTGATATGAAGATCTCGGTGTCCATGGTCATCTCTAAACTGTCATCAGTCTTTTCAAAGGGCGGTTTTGGAGCAGTGGCTTTCTCCTCTGAACATCCCTGAAACACCAGCAGATGGTGGCTGAAACCAGGAACACAGGTTCGGTCTCTTTACTCCAAAATGCTCGTTCAGCCATCTCCTGCCTCTGCGCTTCCATGCCCTTCCTGCTTCTGTATTATGTTTTGAACAGATGAAGGTGGGATCTTCAGGCACTTGGAGATGATTGTACCCAACGATGAAGCAGGCTTGTGAAGGTCCATGACTCTGTTCCTGATATCTTGATGGGTTTTTTTCTTCTTTCTGGATTTGATCCAACAAAGCTCTTTTGTTTGAAGGTGTGTCTTCAAGTCCATCCACAGATGTTCCTCTAAACAACTCAAATGATGTGAGTCAGCCTGTGAGAAGCTCCTCACACATCACAATGTATAAAACAGTCCTCTCTCGTAGCGCTGATGTTTTACAAACAAAACAATCATTTAAAACAGGACAAGTTTCTTCTACGTTACCGTCTGACACGGAGAGAAAACAAATCTGTAAAGGTCTGGTTGCACCCGGTAATCTAGTTAACCCCGAAGCTGCTGACGAGCCTGAATAACGATGACGCTCAGATACCGAGTAGAGACTGCAGGGTGGTGCTGCACTGCTGCAGACGATCTCCAGGGTCCGACGTTGGGAAGAAAACGGCTGCAGGGAGTCCGGCGCCGCTACCAGAGAAGTCCAGCCGGAAGCCCACGGCCGACAGGAGGGCCTGCCATCCGGGAACCCCCCCAACCTGACCCGGAGGAGAGAGGACACGGGAACGTGAACGGAGAAGGACAGAGGCTGAACTTTACAGATGAACAGATGGAAAGAACAGAGCACGGACCTTATTCTCAACGCTTTGCTGCGACGTGTACATCGCGTTACACTGGCCGCCGTGGATGCGCTGCAAAGACTTCTCAACCTGTGAGACAACCATCAGGAGTTCCTAGAGTTGATGTTGAACATCATACATGCAGCATCAACCACCTTCACAAATGCAAACAAAGGAGGAGATTCTGAGGCCTCTTCATCTTCAGCTCTCACTGGAACGGTTTTCAGCCGAGAACCTGAGACCGTGGTAGTCAGTCAGAAAAGGCTGGAATGTCCTCTTCAGGTCTCAGGTGAGGTGCTGCCTCAGGTGGATGAGTTTAAGTATCTCACCAAGTATCTTGTGATGAGTCATGAGTGAGGGAAGGATGGAGCAGATGGACGGATCATCCCAGGAACGAGGGAAGCGCTGGGAAACAGCGCTCCGGTCTTCTTTCATTTCTGTTTACATACATTATAATTACACAGCCTGTACGAACTAACGAGTTCAGGCGTCCACATCCTGGACTGAACTTGAATTAAAGTCGTGTATTTTCTGTCCCACCATCTGAGATGTTCTCATGTGAAAATGTGCCTTAATGTGCCTAGAAACCTTTCAAATGTCACTGATCTGCTGTTTCCAACATTGAAAATGAAACATGAACGAGATACTTCACCAACAAGTCCCTGCTGAGGAGTTTCCTGACCCAGGACCTTCAAGAAACTGCTTATTGCTCAAGGACCATCTCCTCAAACCTGGAACATGGGAATCAACTCCACTCCACTCGGGTTTGGAGAATTTAATTGCTCTAATTGTGCTTACGATGTCAAACCATTGGTTTTGAAGAGAAAGCAAAGCATTCTGGGAGACCAAAGGTCCTGGTGCAGACCTCCATTCACGCCTCAGTGGTTCAACAAATACCAGAAAAAAGAAGAAAATCTGGCTGTTGACTGGTTTTATTTCTCAGTAGATCAGACAATAAAAAGAAAAAAAAACACATGTGTTTAAAATAGTTTTTTTAATTCAAATATGTTAAATGTGCTACTATTGAAGATAAATTATGAAGTAACCTTTCACAACTTTTGTCTCTTAACTGGTTTTCTGATAAAGAAAATGAATGTAAAGTAATTTTAAGATACTGATGGATTATGGGCTGTCCACACTCTGATCCGAAGTCTTAAAGTTTAGTTGATTGGACGGACTCACCAGGTGCAGCAGCACCCTGAGGGCATCCCTGGCCCTGTCTGGGTACTGAAGGATCTCCGCCAGGGCTTGTCCAACCAGAGACATGGGACTGTTGAGCTTGATGTCGCTGCCAATCAGCATGTAGCCTGCAGGAAAACACACACCAGCATGTCAGCCTTTTACAGCAACTGCACATCATACCTGCAGGACTGACCTTTGGCCACTTGGGGGCAGCACACGTTTGATCAATCCTCCAGACCGTTACAGGAGACCCTCCAGACCGTTACAGGAGACCCTCCAGACCGCTAGAGGAGACCCTCCAGACCGCTACAGGAGACCCTCCAGACCGCTACAGGAGACCCTCCAGACCGTTACAGGAGACCCTCCAGACCGCTACAGGAGACCCTCCAGACCGTTACAGGAGACCCTCCAGACCGCTAGAGGAGACCCTCCAGACCGCTACAGGAGACCCTCCAGACCGCTAGAGGAGACCCTCCAGACCGCTACAGGAGACCCTCCAGACCGCTAGAGGAGACCCTCCAGACCGCTACAGGAGACCCTCCAGACCGCTAGAGGAGACCCTCCAGACCGCTACAGGAGACCCTCCAGACCGTTACAGGAGACCCTCCAGACCGCTACAGGAGACCCTCCAGACCGTTACAGGAGACCCTCCAGACCGCTAGAGGAGACCCTCCAGACCGCTACAGGAGACCCTCCAGACCGTTACAGGAGACCCTCCAGACAGCTACAGGAGACCCTCCAGACCGTTACAGGAGACCCTCCAGACCGCTAGAGGAGACCCTCCAGACCGCTAGAGGAGACCCTCCAGACCGTTACAGGAGACCCTCCAGACCGCTACAGGAGACCCTCCAGACCGCTACAGGAGACCCTCCAGACCGTTACAGGAGACCCTCCAGACCGCTAGAGGAGACCCTCCAGACCGTTACAGGAGACCCTCCAGACCGCTACAGGAGACCCTCCAGACCGCTAGAGGAGACCCTCCAGACCGCTACAGGAGACCCTCCAGACCGCTACAGGAGACCCTCCAGACCGCTACAGGAGACCCTCCAGACCGTTACAGGAGACCCTCCAGACCGCTACAGGAGACCCTCCAGACCGTTACAGGAGACCCTCCAGACAGCTACAGGAGACCCTCCAGACCGTTACAGGAGACCCTCCAGACCGCTAGAGGAGACCCTCCAGACCGCTAGAGGAGACCCTCCAGACCGTTACAGGAGACCCTCCAGACCGCTACAGGAGACCCTCCAGACCGCTACAGGAGACCCTCCAGACCGTTACAGGAGACCCTCCAGACCGCTAGAGGAGACCCTCCAGACCGTTACAGGAGACCCTCCAGACCGCTAGAGGAGACCCTCCAGACCGTTACAGGAGACCCTCCAGACCGCTACAGGAGACCCTCCAGACCGCTAGAGGAGACCCTCCAGACCGCTACAGGAGACCCTCCAGACCGCTACAGGAGACCCTCCAGACCGCTACAGGAGACCCTCCAGACCGTTACAGGAGACCCTCCAGACCGCTAGAGGAGACCCTCCAGACAGCTACAGGAGACCCTCCAGACCGTTACAGGAGACCCTCCAGACCGTTACAGTAGACCCTCCAGACAGCTACAGGAGACCCTCCAGACCGCTACAGGAGACCCTCCAGACCGTTACAGTAGACCCTCCAGACCGCTACAGGAGACCCTCCAGACCGCTACAGGAGACCCTCCAGACCGTTACAGGAGACCCTCCAGACCGCTACAGGAGACCCTCCAGACCGTTACAGGAGACCCTCCAGACCGCTACAGGAGACCCTTCGTGCTCACAGCAATAAAACTCTACAAATAATCTTTTAAGAATCAAATCATGATCACTGCAACAATTAATTTCTATTCAAGGACGTTCACATCTGGTACGACACAGAGGTATCACAACACGTGCCGGACCGTCTTCACTCATTAGAACGTTGTTGTCAGTGGCTGTTTGACCAACTCAGCAGATCTGCCCCCATGTGGTCAGAAGTGGTATTTCTACATAGAGTGGCTTTAAACATTTGATATCAGTTAATTTTTTTTTTAATTTATAAAAATAGTAAAATGGTTCCTGAACCTTTTCAAACACATCCTGCTTCCATTTTCTATTCATCTACCTCAAAACGTTATCACAGAAGTTGTTTTCAGACCAAACATGTAACTCCTGGTCTGATGCTTTTGGTTTGCAGGAGATATTATGGCCTTTTGTTTCCATTTGTAAACATTTTTTCCAGATTTTATACTCTGCTTTATTTTTACTCAGTAGTAAAATATCCGTATTGCAGACGTCAGAGAAAAGTATTTTCTATTTATGTCTCACTTGAACCAGATTCTTTCCAATGAAACCAGGTTGACCGAGTTTTATAAATGGAAAAGTTGAATTTCCTCCAAACCTTTTTGACGTCTACGTCCTAAATATAATTAAATGACAGTCTGGTACGATGGTGTGTGATGTGGGGTCAGCTGTTTGTTTTGTATATAATAGTTCAATTATTGATGCAGTGAACTTTAGAGCATTTTTACCGGTAATGTGAAGCTGTATTTCTGCTCATAAATAATCAGCCTCTCTCAAGTTTTAATATTTTGGTCACTGAGGTTTCATATTTGGTTCTTACACCCCCCACACCCACATCCCAGATGGGTTTTTCCTGGAAAGTGGGTTGCTCTTTATTTTAATTAAACGTCCACTTCAACAAACGAGCACCTTCAAAACGGCGTTTAGTCAGAACCATTGTTGAGTGTTTGGGTTGAGGGGTTTGTTGCTCACCGGCCCAGTTGGACGGGTGGGAGAAGTGTTTGCTGCTCTGCAGCACCTTCATGGCCTCCGTCAGAGCAGCGCTGGCTTTGGTCCCGTTTAGGAAGGCGGTGTACAAGGTGTGTGTGAACAGTTTGGAGGCGGCGACCGGTACGGCCCACAGGGAAACGCAGACGCACTGGACGCCGGCAGCCAGGAGGGCTCGGGTCAGACCCGCCACTCCGTCAGCCGAGATCCTGCTGCTGGACTCCGGGTACAACCTGAGGCGACAAACAGTCAAAGGTCACATGTCAAGCTTTAGAGCACGCTGAAAGCTCAATCCGGGAGAAGTTCTACCTCAGAACCACCAGTTTGACGGTCAAGCAGAGGTCGAGTATATCCGCAGCGGTGAGGAGGAAGTCCTGAAGCGGAGGACTTTCACACACGCTCTCCCCGTCCTCGCTCCTCTCGTCGAGCCCTCGGAGCCTCTCCGGGCTGCTGTGACTCTTCGGAAACAAACCTCTGAGCGCTCCGTCTGCATCCACAGTTTCGCCTGATACCGATGCCCCGCATTTCCCTTTGGCCACGCCGTCTGGCCCCTCCCCTCCGGCTTGCTCTTGGCTCGGGGTGAGGACCAAGGCGGCGAGCTTCCAGGATATATGAGTCGCAAAGTGAACGCACTCCGCCTGACTCAAGGCTGCTAAAACACGCTCCTTCGTTGCGTTCGCTCCGGTCAGCGGGTGACATCCCAGCTGTTCCCCCAGCCACAGGGCTTCCTCTTGGGCTGACGGTAAAGGCCCCCACAACCAGCGGTCCATGACGCTGGTGGGCAGGCGTGGAGCGCCGACCACTGCAGCCACCGAGCCTCGATCCGGGCAAAGCAGGGGGCCACTGCGGCGAGGATGAGGCTGTGGGGTTTTAATGCAAATTAGTTATTTTTAACAGAAAAATGAGCTAAACATCATTGAATGCAACAAAAAAACCCATTCATCACCTTGACTGTGGCCCCCAGGCTGGCTAAAGAAGGGACAGAAATGAGGCTGAACCTTTCGTAGAGGTACTCGTTAGAGGAGCTGCCTTTGAGCAAGGCGAATGGGATCAGGTACAACTCCCCCTCCAGAACTAATACGAGCTGCCTGTTCCTGCCAACCGGTCCGCTGCTGTGCATCAGACCCTGCACGTATTCACGAAGGCAAACGATGACGCAGGACGGCATCAAAAACACACACAGCTGTTTGAACCACAGATCTTTGCCTGAAACGCATACGTACCACTTCCATGGGCGCGATGAGTAAATCGTAAAGGGCTCGCAGGGGAGGTTTGCCAACGCAACTTGGTCGACAAAGAGGAGAAGATACGCCGTCCTTCACGGGAGATACTGTGCTGCTGTACAGACTCGTCATGCTCTGACAGCTTCTGTTAGAGGGGAACACACATGGGGATGGAGAGCCATTACCGGGACGCGGGAGAACGCAGGTCTGCCTTTGTTGGTTTTCAGTTACAGTTTCAGAGCTTGGCACAAACATAAAACAAAAGGTTGGATTATGTTATAAATAAAATGAATGTGGCATTTTTTTATGTTGCATCCACCATGTAAATGTACTTTCAAAGGTTCAGATTAGTCATAAACCCAGCTGTCAAAGTGTAGCTGTCATCTTAAGAGCGGCAGCGCTGATGAAGCGGCATTATTGCAGTGCTCGATCAATATGAATATTGATCCAATAAGACAATATTAGACCTTTCACAGGCAGATTTGATAAAAGTCGCGAGCTGGGACAGACCAACGACACGTGAGACAGATCGTTTATTAATCCCAAGATGGGAAGTTTCTTCGTTACAGCAGCAAAGAATGTAATCAACAAGTAACAGAAAAAACACACTTAAAATGAAACCAATTAAAATTAAAATGACTAAATATGAGTTTTAAGTAAGAAAAATTACTGTATAAAATGTGTGCACATATGCCATAAGATGTGGCTCAAATATCACAAGTAGAGGATTTAAGAAACACTGAGAAAAACGTATTTAACACAGCTGCAGCAGAGCTTTAATTAGTGTCTCCTACTATATAATCAGGAGGTATTCATGCCAGAAAAAAAGGAAATCAAATCAAACCTGTTAAAGAGGTTATTTCTGGAAACCATGCGGAGATACCCTGGCGGGTCGGTGGCCGAGCTGAGTTTGTTGTTCAGCTCCTCGAACTGCTGCTCCAGCAGATCTCCAGCTTCACTCTCAGTCTCGCTGCTGGAGCAGCCTCTGGCAAGAAGGAAAACAAAAGCACATTCATGAACTTAAGCCATAACCCTGCCAGACCACATTCAAAGCAGCGATAGGTAGAAATTACTTTTTAAAATATATTTAAAAAAAGACAAAATAAATATAAAGGATGCAAAAAACACATTGATCATGGATCTTCTGTGATGATGAAAGAGCCCCAGAGAATACCAAACGGAGAAGAGGAGATGGACCATCGAGCCTCGTAATACCACTTTGTTCCACTAGAGGCGATAAAACCGCTGCAACATTCAGTCTGTAGGTGGATTTCTTTTTTACAAAAAAAAAAAGCATCAAATGTGAAATTTCAACAAGGAGAATGGTGAGTTTTCTTTTTATGAGAGTAACTTTGAATCTTATCCTGCGAGACTTCTCTTTAAAACAAAGAATATGACTTTGGAGAAGATGAACAGAAACATCTTTAGCTTTGAACAAGTTATTGGGAGTGCCGCTACCGCTGCTGAGAAGGCAGCGGATGATCAACCGAACGATGAACCGAACTACGATGTCATCACGGCACAGGTGGAAAAAAATAAAATTAAAAAAATTAAAAAAATCAAGACGTGTTTTGGGAAATGTCCTTATAGTCCAGGATTTTCTCCAAAAAGTACAGAATTTTGTTGTAAGTAAATAATTATCTTTGCAAGCTCTCACGGGCCAGGAAAGATGAAGCGGTGGGCCGGATTCGGCCCGTGGGCCTGGAGTTTGACACGTCTGCAGTAGATGTTCAGACGTGCACCACGGAGGAAGGATCCCTACCTGCTCTGATGGCTGTCCACACCCAGAGCCTCTCTGGCGTTGCAGATGTATTGCTCCAGAGACAGCGGGCCTGAACACTGCGGGGTTCCTCCGCCGTCCTGAAACTCGGCCGTCTCCATCCCCGCCTCCCCCAGATACACCTCGTGAAACTTCACGATACCTGTTGCACCGGGAAACACAGCAGGGAAAAGCAACATTTGTGCAGCGTTGTAAATACTGGAAGCAAATCCTCCAAAGGTGGAGCCGGTGAACAAAATCTGTGACTGGAGCGGTATTTTTCCTCCTGCGGTGGCCTTTGAGGAAAGGTTATTCTGCTACAGAGCGATTAGATCCCAAAGATTTACTCTCTTTGGAGAAAAATTACCCTCAAAATGTCATTGTTGTGAGTATAGTTGACATTTCACCCGAAAGCGGCACACGAAGACAGATCGTGATGTGCCAGACATGAAAGGGTTCAACCGGAGTGGAGGTGAACGTGTACGGTGGCTGGACCGAGTCACTCCTGGACTCCTTAATCTGCTCTTCTCTTCCCAACCAGCAGAGGTCCACGGCTGTGTTCTTTGTTCCCCTGAGCTCGCCATCCACCACCTGCTCGTCCTCTCCATTAAAACACCTGCATGCAGTCGTCTTATCGCCATGTTTACCGTTTAAATCCCAGGTGTTTCTGCTCATCTCCCAGATTTCTGGTCTGCTTCCTCCACTTTTGCCCTTCATCTCCTGATTCTCATTCCTTGACCTTTCCACAGCTGTTTTTGTTTTCCTGGTCGGTTACCTGCACATATTTTTCAGCATCCGACTTTGTTTTGTTGTAAAAGTGCTTAACGCGTCTCGCCGTTAGGGTTCACACCCCTTCACTTAATGACTGGTAATTAACACCTGAAGCCTTTCTACGAGTATCTTTGGATCTTTGGAGTTTCATGTTTATGGTTTGACACCAAAAAACAAGCTGCAGTTCCTCGACTGACACTTTGGTTTGCTGCAGTGTTTCTTCACTATTTCCACCTTGATTTTATTGTTTCTGTATTTTTAAAACGTAACTTTGAACAAGAATCATCTAACATTACGACAGTCACTCTTTCTGCAATATCCTGCCACAGTCAGAACCTTCCGATTTCTTGGCTGTTAAACGAGCCATTTTAGCGCCTGTCTCTTTAAGAGGCCTTTGGAAAAGTCCCAGTTGACTCTCACTGATCCACTAACTGCTAAAACATGAGGCGGGTTTTCATTATCTGGGGTTCTGGGGCAGTTTTAAGGGGCAGTTGCCACCAGGACCAATACTCCAGCTGGTTGGTTGAAGCAGTCGTGGACTTCGTTGCAGTGGTCACCTTTACGCTTCTGCAACCTGTGGAGTCTTTGCTTTAAAGTGATAATCTAGTGGAAATGGTCTTCAGGGGGTTAAAGGTGAGCTTTTTTCCATTCATTCTGTGCTTTGATGACTAAAGCTGAGACTACTCAGAATTCTGCTGTTCACTAAAGGTTTAAATAACAAATCGTGTACCTGAGCCTGGAGATAACAGCCAGCTGTACAGAAACCCTCCTGCCAGAGAATAGTAGAGGACCACGGCACTCTGACCGTTGACCGTCTCCAGGATGTGCTCCACGGTGACCGGGATGTAAGGGTCAGCACTCGGCGCTTGCTGACTTCCCTTCTGGCGTTCAACCAGGAGGTCAGCAAACGCTCGTGTTCGCCCTCGCTCGGCAATGGCCAGAGCCTCGTCATGCCGGCCTGAGATTTTAATTAAAAACATTAGCAGGAATAGAGCCGCAGTACACAAAAGCAACCAAAATAGCTACAGATGATGAGGAGAGTTCACTTACCAAGGCTGACGAGGACTCTCTGGAGAGCCTGGTATGAGCTGGTTTGCAGATCAAACAGGGAGAGCTTGTAATCCATGCTGTGCTGCGTCTCGTGACGAAACGTCTCAAACAGCGCAGACGCTCTGTACAGCTGTAATACAACAAACAGCGCAGACGCTCTGTACAGCTGTAATACAACAAACAGCGCAGACGCTCTGTACAGCTGTAATACAACAAACAGCGCAGACGCTCTGTACAGCTGTAATACAACAAACAGCGCAGACGCTCTGTACAGCTGTAATACAACAAACAGCGCAGACGCTCTGTACAGCTGTAATACAACAAACAGCGCAGACGCTCTGTACAGCTGTAATACAACAAACAGCGCAGACGCTCTGTACAGCTGTAATACAACAAACAGCGCAGACGCTCTGTACAGCTGTAATACAACAAACAGCGCAGACGCTCTGTACAGCTGTAATACAACAAACAGCGCAGACGCTCTGTACAGCTGTAATACAACAAACAGCGCAGACGCTCTGTGCAGCTGTAATACAACAAACAGCGCAGACGCTCTGTGCAGCTGTTCCACTCGGAGTTTCAGCTACGCAGGGATTTTTAAACTCAAGCCTCACTTTGGTTAACTGCTGTGTTTCTCTACATGACCTCCTTTATTTTGCTACATTTCTGTATTTTATGAACATAACTTTGAACCACAATCATCTGATTCAGACGGATTAGAAACTGCTGAAAACCTTTTACATGAACCAAAAAGGTTATATTAAAATAAATTGTGATTGAATTTGAAAAGAAGCTGATTTTTTTTACCTTTTGTAAATAAACATTTTGATGGAAACTGTTGTCATGAACAGCGTAGGGTGAACAAACCGACATGTACTTGAATCAAATACGGTACCGTTCAAACCGGTCACATTAGGTGCAACGCTGACATTCAGTTTCCGCTTTAAGATCCACACGAACCTGGTGCTGCGCCTCCTCCAGGTTCCCGCTGGCCCACAGAGACAGGCCGAGGCGATGGCGAATCTTCGCTTCGTCTTCTTTGCGAGCCAACTGCTCAGCGAGACGCAGACCTGAGAGGGGAAACGCGGAGGAAATCAGACGCCTGTTCATGAAAGACTTTGACGATGCTGACAACTGTTGCAGCAAACTCGGCTGATTGGGCCCTCGGCGCTCGCAGTTGCTATTCATTTTCTCCCGTTGTGCGTTTTCTATTTTTAATCACCTGATTCAGATTCAAAGCTCATGTATTCTCTCCTCTCCTCAGACCGTCTCAGATATGTTTCATCAGCTGCTCTGCAGCACGCTGCATTGCGCTCCCAGACGGAGCTGGATTTCTTCAAATATCAGGTTTTCATTCACGCCTCCCTGCGTCTGTGTATCGGCTGACGAGGTTAATTGGAGACCTCCACGTGTTTCCTCACCTCAACTCGGAGACAACTCTTTGGTGAATTGTTGAGTTGATGATCAATTATAACCTGAGACTTCAATCCGAAACAGTCAACGTGTTACAGGATGCAAGAATTTATCCAACCCACTCGCTTAAAATTGGTTTTATTTCATTTGGTGTCAGCTTTGATATGTGAGCGTTTATAAGTGTTCGCAAAGTAATTGAAAGTACTTTTTTGTGATGTTTTCATAAAAAGGATGCAGTGAAATCTCGTGAGGTTTGGTAATTTCAAAGGGCAGCCTAGTTTGAGACGCTGAGTTCTACAAATCAAGTATGTGCTTTGAGGATGTGGATGTAGAAGTCTAGAGAAGGTCAGAGGAGCTGCACTGTCTTTGTAGACCTTGAAAAAGCTGCTGACAGGGTGCGGTGAGGGCATCTGGAGCAGCAGAGAAGTATGTTAGAGTAGGACATGCATGGGAACTGGAAGACAGTGGTGAGGAGGTCACGGTGGAGGTGGGACTGCATCAGACTGACAGATGAAGTCAGGCAGGAACCTCCATGGACTGTGATTTTTGCAGATAATATTGTGATCTGTAGTGAGAGCAAGGAGCAGGTGGAGGAACATCTGAAGGGTGGAGGTTAGCACTGGAAACAAGAGGGATGAAGGTCAGTCGCAGGGAGACAGAGTTCATGTGTGTGAATGACAGGAACCCAAGAGGAACGGTGAGGTAACAGGGTGCAGAGATGAAGAAGGTGGAGGATTTTAGGAACTGAGTAGTCCAGAGCAGCGGAGAGTGAAGAGGTGGAGAAATGTGTCGGGAGTGATGTGAGATGAGAGTATCAGCAAGAATGAAAGGAGAGGTCTACAAGGCGGTGGTGAGACCATCGATGTTTGGTTTGGAGACCGAGGTACTGAGGAGAAGACAGGAGGCAGAGTTAGGAGGAGGCAGGTGTTCCCAAGAAGGTTCTCAAACATTTTCCTCTGGCACTTTTCTTTTGGACACACAACCTACATGTAAATACTTTTGTTATATCATATGAGAACCTAAAGTGACGGGTTTTGTCCTCGCGGACCACTGAACACGTCCTGTTCCTGAGAGCTCAGTGGGAAGTGCCTTACCCTCCTGCAGGTACATGACGGCCTGGGCGTAGTTCTGCAGTGCGTGGTGTGTCCTCCCGAGGCTCCCGTAGGCCAGAGTTTTAGCCAGCAGATCACTGGTCTGCGCAGCCACGCTGAGGTGCTGCTCCTGGAAGACCACGGCTCGCTCGTAGTTTCCCAGAGCTTCGTAGGTCAGGCCCAGGTTTCCGTAGGCCCGGCCCTGGCTCCTCACGCAGCCCATCTGTTCCGCGATGTCCAAGGCTCTCTGGTGCCACTGCAGCAGGAGAACTCGTTCACTAAAACGTAGCGTCTCCCCAGGTTGAACCAAACCAGGAGGACCGTTTTTATCCAGACCACATTTTGACTGAGAGTATTAATGAGAATGCCAGGCCATGCCTTTAAATCAGTCTTGTTGTGTTATAAATGTGCACAAACCTGCAGAGCCGTCTCGTTGTCTGCCATGAGCTGATAAACGCCTCCAAGCGCGCCGCTTGCCTCTGCCTCCAGAGATTTATCCTGTCAGTTAAAGCAGGATTTATTACATTCCTCATGCATAATGCACTTTTAATAAATAATACAAAATATTTCTCAATTTTTTTCGCCAGTCAAGATGCAGACTGGGGTGCAGATGTGGAGCCGTACCCCGGCTGAGTGAGCGATGTTCAGCTGGTGCTCCAGGCAGGACAGGGCCTGCTCGTAGTTGCCCAGCTGGCTGTGTAAGGCGCCCAGCTCCCCATAAGCCTGAGCCTTGCCCCCTCCTTCCCCTCCCAGCTCGTGGGCCACCACCAACCGCTTCTCAAAGCACACCAGTGCTTGCTGGAGATTACCCATGCACCTGCAGACAGATGTGGAGGAGTAAACCGTATTTACGTGTCAGCGATACGAGTTTACATCAGCAAGACGTTTCAGATTCTACATCCTCTCAGAGACGCAGTCAAAGAAAATCTACATTTGCTGAAATATTTGCAGGGACTCTTTTCCTTGTAATGAACATCTCGTTCACGCTCCAGAGGACAGAAGCAACAGCTGGATAAATGAAAGCCACCATTAATCCTTCAGTCAGAGAACACTGAATATAGTTTTACACTGAAACACACGCAGAGATGATTTGTTGTCTGTGACGTAGCTCCCGTCTCCACAGCTGCTGTTCAGACTGAATTATTCCTACTTTCATTCATCCATCCATGATTTATACCTGCTTCTTCCTGTTCACAGCCGCGGCGGTTTGCTGGAGTCTGTCCCAGCCATGTTGACGTAAAAGACCGACCTGGACAGGTCACCGGTCCAACACAGCCTCATGTTTTCACTATTACTGCTGTTCAACATGTTCAAACTTGAAGCAAGAAAGGCTCAAACAATAGTGTCAAAGACGACGGTGGGGGAACACCTGACTTCCAGCTGGAACGTAATGTGTTAGATTTGTTTTCTTTTATCTCAAATCTATTTCATTCATGTTTTCTGATTGCTTTTCACCTACATTTCTTTTGTCTTGCTGGATTTTAGTCTTGCTTTTACGGTTTCTCGTGGTATGAACCATTTCTTTGACCGTGTAGAACACTGAACTGTCCACGTTGTGTTTTTAATAAACTTGTCTACAAATACGACTAAACAAAAAGACAAAGTGCTGAATGAACTTACTAGATTTGTCCTACAGAAGAAAAAACATTAACAGAACCTGTAGGAAAGAAATAAGAGCAATCAGCAGAAAATGCAACTTCCAGCAGTCTTCAGCGCGTCTTCATGTGCAGCAGCGTCGATGATGACGCTGCTGTAACGCTGGAGACCCACTCCGACCGAGCCGAGGCATCGCAGAGTCTCAGCTGGGATCTACACCACCCAGGTCTCCGGTCATGTGACACACAACAAGGAAGCACCTTTTCCTCACCAACCTGTGAGCATTTCCGAGTCCTCTGTAGGCTTTCTCCTGGTCCTGGACGTGGTTGAGACTCTGAGCCACCGTCAGGTACCTCTCGTAGTAGATGACGGCCTCCTCGTAGTCTCCCAGTGCTTCATAGCAGTCTGCGAGGTTCCCGAAGGCCCTGCCTCTGTCCAGCATGGCCTCGACTCCGCTCAACTGCTGCAGCATGGCCAGCTGCTGCTCAAAATACCCTATAGCTTCCTCAAACACTCCCATGTTCATCTTGGTGATGCCCATGTTGCCATGCACCTGGGCCTCGAGAGAGGCGTCCCTGAGCTCCTGTGCCAGGCCCAGCTGGGTCTCGTAGCACTGGAAGGCTGTAGCGTAGTCTCCCAGGGCCATGTGGACCGCTGCCAGGTGGCCGAGGGCCCGGCACTCGCCCTGCTGATCGCCCAGATCCTTTCGGATGGTCAGCTCCTGGCTGTGGAAGGACAAGGCTGGGTCCATTTGTCGAAGCAACCTGCGTGGGAGGAAAATGATAAAAAAAATCAAGACAAGTGGCACAAATCAAGCAGTAGCTCAGACAAGTCATAGTTCCAGTATTTGGGTTGTTATTGTACGCAATAAATGAAGTGTAGAAGCCTGCTGAGGTTCCTCTGTCCTGAGGTCTGTGCTCGCCTCACTGCACTTTACTGCTCACACCATAATGCTCAGATGATCCTTCAAAGGTTTTCAGACACTCAACAACCGTACGAACGTGTGGCACCAGTACCTCTGGTCAGTCTACCTACATCTCAGGGATAAGAAACGCTGTTTTGAGGACATTAATGTCCAAGCGTCTATGTTCTGGACAGAACGGACAGATGGTTTGAAGGAAAGCAAAAGAGCCTATCACTTTTAAGGATCCAAGATTTTTATTGTCATTCCAACACATGCGGCACATGAGGAAGAGCAAAACAGAGACCTGAAGTCCTGGTAGACCAGAAAAAATTACTACGCAAATGACCATGAAAAATAAAATTCCTGCCAGGGTTCAAGGTAAAACCAAGGAAGGAAGTGTAACAGTAAGAAAACCTCTTCGTTAACCCTTTCAGCCGCGAGTCTCCCCTACAGTGTCGGCCTCGGTAGGATTCACTGACTGAGTAAACTAACACCTCATAGTACTTGGTGACGATACTGCACCTCGTACATTTTTTCCTGATCCCCAATAAAAAGCAATTAAACAGAAAACAACCACGGAAGGTTGCTGGGTTTCCACACGAGGTGATGGAGGGAATGAATGAGAAGATAAAGACTAAAAGGGAACACAGAGGGATGAACCTCCCCTCCTGCCTGGAGCATATCCAAGCAGAACCGAGTCAACTTCCTCCACCCAGCTGTTTTTCAGGGCTGTGCTTAAGCACCTAACTCATGGCAGGGACCTGCTTTGGCCCTGAAAATTCATGAAAAAAGCTTTAAACTATCTCGTGGCGATGGAGACACACGGCGCCTCAGCCTACAGGGGGAGCTACGCCGTACTTGCTGTTTACGCCTGTCAGTTGTTGTTTCTGTCATGTCGGCACCGAACACTGGATTACTGAAACAAACCCCTTTGCGTGTGTGAAAACCCTCAAGAGCAGCTCATGAACTTTGGGTCGTGTCTTCCTAAAATAACACTTTCCAGCGCCGCTAGTTTAGAGCCAAAACCGTCAGAGGTGTTTTCCCCGTAAACAAGGAGGACAAGGCAGAACATCTTCCCGGATGATCCGCTGACGGGAGACTTAGTTGGAGGAAACCCATTGACCTCTTCCTCACCTGTGAACTGATCCCAGCGCTGAGTAGGCGTCGGCCTCCATCTTCTGATCGCTGGCTTTCTGAGTCAGGGTCAGCTGCTGCTGGTAAAACTTCACGGCTCCTGGGAGATCACCCCGACACACGTAAACATCTCCGAGGTTCCCGAGCGCTCTGAAAATCGCCTGATGGCAGAACACATCAGGGTTTATTAACATCTGCTCAACGTTTACGAGGACAGGACTGTGCGGCTGGCTGGGTGACTGCAGCGCCGTCAGGTGACCTGTCTGTTGTCCAGTGCCTGCGCCAGAGACAGCAGGTATCGCTGACACTCCTCTGCTTTGTTGTACTCTCCCAGAGCTTTGTGAGCCAGACCCAGGTTACAGTAGGCTTTGGCTTGAGCTAGTTTGTCCTGGAGGTCTTTAGCCAGGGCCAAGTCCAGCTCATAATATCTAAGAAATTGCATAATAAACGAAACAGGTGTTAGTTTACACTTTGGATCAATCTAATATGAAAGACAGAAGCCGGGCTAGTTAAACATAAAAGTTAAGATTTGGTAAAAACACTTCAAGCCAAATCACACATTTCTTACAACTGAATGAACAAATGAATAATCTACAAAATTTAAAAAAATATTATTTGGATTGACTTTCATCTGAAAAGGGTTTCATGGTACATGCTCATGTGTTAAATAAATTGAACTGAACCCCACGTGGGGCCCTTTTGATCACGTGCCCCCCCCGGAACCGGCCCTGCTTTCAACCTAAGAATCACTGGTTTTCTTTTTTCTTTGCAGACAATATGAACACAAGACATTTCATTTGTTTCTTGTTCTGTTAATATACATCTGTGTTCGCAATTCAGGGATGATTCCAGCTGCATCTGTCAAAGGGTGAGTCGCTGAGGAGTGAAGATGGAAAGAGGATCTTCACTTTGCCAACAAAGGTGTGAACAGATCATACGATGAGGAAAAGATTCAAGGAATCTGGAGCAATAAATGGGACATGGTCCCCTGTCTAAACTAGACCAGCCATGATCCCCAGGTTTAACGCCTCTGCACTCGGAGGCACCTGTGATGAACCATCAGTTTGAAGCATGATTCCTTTTTAGAAAGAAATAGATGCCATGTTCTCTGAACAACAGGGTCATGACTGTGAAGTCCAGCAGCCAGGCTCTGTGATGGTCTGCGGTGGTAAAAGACATTTACACTTCTGTGATGGCAGCGTTATTGCACATAGTATTCCTGAGATTTTCAAGCAACACATGCTACCTTTCAGATCACATCTTCTCCATGGAAGAGCATGTATTATTCAACAAGACAATTTCAAACCACATTCTTCTCACATCCCTAAGGCATGGCAGAGGAATATAAGATACAGGTAGGGGCGTGGCCGAGCCTGCAGTCCCCACCCCCCTATGAAGCCAGATACAGACCCCAACATCCCAGTGGGGAAGTTTGTGGGGGGACTTTCTACGGTGGAGAGGTCCCCAGTCGACTCCTGTGATTTGGAGTTCTGTGCTCAACACAGAATAGAGAATGTGTGGAATTTTTAAACATAAAAAGAAACAAGATGTTTGATGTTTGATGGAAGGACGGGATAAGACTACCTGAGACACCTCCTCATTTAAGACCCTCAGAGCCACAATGCTTTTTAAAATGCTGTAAAAACGTGACGGGAACACTCCAGAGTGGTAAAAGCTTTACAGTCCCATCTTTGTTTGGAATGTGCTGCAGGTCTTAAATGCAAAAACAGATGTCTATAAACAAATAAAATGAAGTTGATGAGCTTCACCCATGTCTGCACCTGACCCGCATCGTTGGGGCTGAGCCCAGCCGGACCCCCGGGTGTGAAGACCTGGCTCCCAGGCACCCTGGGAGACTCAGCCAGGCGCAAAATCCCCAGGCAACAAAGCTCCTGGGATCATGTGGGCATGCAAACCCCTCCCCCACGATAAGGCGATGATTCCAGGAGAAGAATGAGACTCTGAAAACAAGGAGCTGAAATGAGTTTCCTCTTTGAGGTGGCTGCACCGTCCCGTGGACAGGGTGAGACGTTCCACCGCCCGAGAGGGACTCGGAGTGGAGACATGTCTCCTCCGCATCAAGAGGAGCCAGGAGGACGGAGGAGGATGAAGTCGATGAGAAAAACATGAAATATCTTGTGTTCATACTCCCCGCAGAGAAGTCCAAGTAAAGTAAATTTAAGAACTGCTGCATCAACTTTTTTCTCTTTGGGAAGTTACATTAGAGTTGTCTTTTTATGTCTTCAACGTAAGTTGAATTTTACGGGATTTCTGTGGTGTCTGACCTGGCAGCGTCTCTGTACTGTCCCAGGCAGTAGTGAGCATAGCCGAGGTTGTGGCAGACTTTTCCTTCTCCCTCCAGGTCCTGTAAGCCCGGGGCCAAAGCCAGGTACTGCTGGTAGTAGGGCAAAGCCTGCGCATACTCACCTCTCCAGCTGTGGAAGTTACCCAGGTTCGCTGTAGAAGATTAGAAGAGTAGCTTCAAATGTTCATCGTCATTTCATGGGAAAATCTCAAAACCATTTTGTCTTTGGTCCAGCTTGCCTAGAGCTCTTGATTCACTTGGGGAGTCCCGCAGCTCTCGTGCGATGGTCAGGTGATGAAGGTAGTGCTGGAGAGCTCGGTCATGCGCCCCCAGGGCCTGATAGGCCACAGCAAGATTTCCATGTGTGGAGGCCTGCGATGGACGATCGTTCACCTGAAGGGCACGCACATGTCCAGATGTCACACCTCTTTTATCCCACAGGAAAGCAGCGTCTGTGACATCTGCCAGAATTCACCTTCACAGAGATCTGCAGCTCTTGGCGGTGGTACCGCACCGCCTGGTCATAGACGCCGAGTGCGTGGTAGGCATTGCCCATGTTACCGTAGGCCCTCCCCTGGGCGGCGTAGTCACCCAGCTCCTGAGCGAAGGACAGGTGGGCCTTGTGGAGCTTCAGAGCCGTTTCATACTCCCCCTTCATCTGATGTATGATGCCTGAGATGGAGGAGAGAGGAGTGTTCATTAACCCATGGAGACCTGCTGAAGTTACTTCTCCTGCGTGTAGGAGGAACTTTTATTTCTCAGCGTTTGATGTTGGTAGAAACCTGAAATCAAAGCCACAGGACACCTCAGACCTTTGGCCTTCCTTCCAGCTCATTACCCCTCTGTAAATGTTTATCTTCTTTTTCTTTTGGGTTTCCTCTTTAAGGGTTGGTACAGGGCGTCACTTTAAGGGTTGGCGAATACAGGGCGTCACCTAAAGGAAGGTGACGCCCTGTATTCGCCTTACCCTTCTTCTGCATCTTCCTTTGTGTGCGTTACGGACGTAGTCAGCAACATTCCTCAGGTAGGCTGTGGTGTTTAAACCATGTTTAACTGGTACACGGGGGTCTAAAGAAAACACTCCTCAGAATATTACACTGCCAACCTCTGGTGTTGATACAAGTCAAGAAAGTTTGAGAGGAAGATTAGGAAATGTAAATTCTTTGATCACACGACACTGGCGAATCAAAAATTCTGGTTAGTGTGAGTGAATTTCAGCCTGGTTGTGCTGCATCTGCCTCAGGGTTTGACATGCGTATCAGACGTGGTCTTCTCCACACCTTGTCTATAACACGTGGTTATTTGAGTTACTGTAATCTTTCTGTTGTCTCAAACCAGCATCCATCCCTCGTTCAAAGTCACCTAAATCATCTTTCTTCTCCTTTCTGAAGCTCGGTCTGAACTTCGGTTGCTTGTACGTTCTGCATCGTTAGATGTTTGCACCAACAAACACCTGACCCACATATATACATATACATACACATATACATACACATATATATATATATATATATATATATACATATACATACACATATACATACACATATATATATATATATATATATATATATATATATATATATATATATATATATATATATATATACACATATATATATATATATATATATATATATATATATATATATATATATATATATGTGTATGTATATATCCAAGCGGGTTTCCTTTAGTGTCTGAAGAAGCTGAGGACAAGTATTTGAGAACAGAGATGGGTTTATTGTTTTCTACTTTTCAAGGGATGACTGATTAAATTTACCAGAGAAGATATATGAAGGATATATGAAGAATGTGGAGACAGTTTTACTGTCATGTAAGAAAAACGTGATGTCAATTAAAATAAAAGAGGAAAGCAGGATCAAACAGGGGGAAGATGGATTACGTTAAGCCTCACAAAGTTCTGAGATCTTAACTGAACAGTTTTCTAATAATTTAAGACAAATGACATCTCAATTCATGAGACAGAAATGGAGTAAATGTCATATTGTTCCAGTGATGGAGAGTTCATCATGTCCACGTCTAAAGACCACAGCAGAGTTCAATGTGACGTCCCCACTAAGACACAAAGACGTAAACACCCAACACATATACACGTAAGTACGAAAACACACACACACAGATGAGAGTACAGAGCAGTAAATAATTTAAACGCTACGGTGACAAAATTCAACAAATCTAATAATATCTGCTGCTGTGGCAGTGCAGAGATCCGAGTCTCCGTCCGGGGAGAAGGAACTGGAAAAACTCCTGTCCCGGCGGCCAACGTTTCCTGTGATGAAGCGTCTTCAACCCAGATTTCAGAGACAAAGCAGGAAAAGTTAGCGGAGTTAAAGAAGGAGTTGGGGAGACGAGGGACAGATATGCAAATCTTCATCTCCAAAATGTGACACCTTTGACTGGGAAACTCTTAAACTGACAACTTTACACGCTTCCAGCTCCCCATCACAGCCCACGCTTTCAAAGTTCTCTTGTTCTATGTTTATTTAAAAGTTGTGCAATTTGCTTTTTAAATGTGGTCATTTATATGTCCATTCGTTTACTTTCATACAAACCCACACTGATGTTTCCTGCAGTATTAGAACCACACAGAGATGCTTCAGAGCAAATGTGTGTTTGAGAACACACCAGCAGCCTTGAAAAGAGGTGAGCCTCCTCCCTGAACATTATATGAAACAATTCATCTCACAATGATGAGATGAAATCAATATTTCATCTCAGAGTATTAAAACATCTCATCATTACTGTGAACAATCGATGGTCAGTCCATTTATTGAACTCAAACTCGACTAAATGCAGAGCAGCACTTCACAATAAAAGCTGATCAATTCAATCCTGAGCATCAGCAAACTCAACAAAAGACGATTGAAGGAACAATAATTAAACTGTGCAGCTGCATAAAAAGTCACACTCTGTCAGCGTTGCTAACAAGCTTAAAGACCTGAAATATGCATGAGGTGTCGACCACAGCGACACGACGTCTGCGTGCTTTTCACGTTTTATAATCAGTGACTGCAGAGGCTGAAACTGAAGTGCGCGGTTAAAGAAATCCCACCCAGAACTCTGTTCTCAGACTCACGCACGGCCCGTCACACCATGAGGGTACCGTCCTATCAGAGGCCCGCGGAGCCGGCTGCAGTTACACACCTCCTCGTAAACCATAAAAACACAGGTGTGAGCGTATGAAACCGGTGTGAAGGTGCCAGCAGTGAGGAGACACTCCCCGGGTCTGCGGGATTTCCTGGAGGGGGGACACGGTTTGAGGAGCCGTCAGAATCACGGGTGGAAACTGAGTCGAGATGTCGAGAAAAGCGTCTCCGCAGAGGGAGGAAACGTTTCCGCTGCTTGTATCCGTGATCTCGTTGTGTCGGTCACCACCCACAGCGTGACCATAGGTGAGGGCGGGAACGTAGACCGACTTCCACTTTCTGCTCGGCTCCTTCTTTACCACGTCAGACCGATGCAGATTCTGCATCGCTGCAGACGGCGCTTCCGATCCGCCTGTCAATCTCCCCTCACTCATAAACACGACCCAAAAACACTTGAGCTCCTCCACTTGGGGCAGGACCTGAACCCCGACCCGGAGAGGGCACTCCACCCTTTACCGACTAAGGACCACGGTCTTGGAAACTGAGCTGAAGTCTCGGCCCGATGAAGCCAACAGAACCACGACAGCTGCAAACCCAACCGAACCCAGAGGGCTCCTCGGCTGCGCCTAGAAAATCGGTGAGTCGGTGACAGAGGGCAGCCTTTGGTGGAGTCCAACCCGCGCGGGAAACGAGTCCGACTTACAGCTGACAATGTGGACCAAAACCCCTCAATACCTGGCTTCAAAATGGAACCGGTTCTTTAACTTCTTATGTACTTGTGTCCCTTTGAATCTGTTAAACCTCTGTTCTTATCTCTGTCAATGTTGTAAATTATTTACATGAACTACGCTCCACAGAAACAGTTGGTGTATGCTGACGGCGTCTCTGAAGAAGATAATATAAATGTGATGCAAAACACAGCCTTTGTTGGGGTCAAGTTGTGCTTGTGATTCATCTTTCTCCTCTGAAATTCAGCAAATACAAGCTCTGTGCAACTCTTACAGAATATGAAAGCGTTATTTCAAGTAGTAAAAATGGAGCTGAAAGAAATGTGGGAAAACAAGAAATACCAGAAGAACCACTGAGCTAAAAGTACTGCTGTCAATGCAAAAGGAGCGGTGATTAATATTTAAATAGTACCATTACAAATCACCAAGGAGCTCCTCTGGGCAGCCAGACAATGTCCTAGATTAGATCTTATTTAGACTTAGAGAGGCTGATCTGCAAAATAGACATTTGGTGCAGCCAAACCTGGTTTTATATCAAACAAAACAAAACAGATGGGAGGAGAAATGAGCGTGGAAACCAAGCGATGCGGTGAGACAATGTGACAATGTGAAAGGAGATGAAAAAAGGAAGAAAGAAGGCTGAGGAGGAAACAAAAGGACAGAAGGAGGCGAGAAAAAAGAGGGGAGAGGAGAAATATGGAAGGCTGTCAAGTCAGCAGTCAAAGAACCGTAATCATCCATAAATGATGAGCCGAATCATTGATCTGAACCACAGACCGAAGTTGGTCTGTCAGGAGAATGTCAGCGACTTCAGCTGCAGCCTTCTAGTCACACATCAAAGTAGTGTCTCGATCGCTGCTGTGGGCCTCACTTGTGTTCAACCCGTCTCCCTGCGATGTGAAGGTGAGAGGAAAGGACGCTGAACAAGTCCGTAGAAGAACAGCTCAGGGTTGAACCGGCTTTCATGAACCACGTGGTGCAGGTACTTGTATAGATCAATTTCCTGGACTCAGAACCATCAGAGGGGGGTTCTGATCAGTCATCCCCCATCCACACGAAGAAACATGAACAGGAGTAAAACCAGGTTGATGTCGCTGCTTCTGAATGAAGGTGTGGAGTTTCTTCCTTCACTTTAAAATAGCTCAAATGGCAGGTCTGGATCCAGACCTGCAGTTCCTCTACTGACCACCCAGGGTCTGGATCCAGACCTGCAGTTCCTTTACTGGCCCCCAGGGTCTGGATCCAGACCTGCAGTTCCTCTACTGACCCCCCAGGGTCTGGATCCAGACCTGCAGTTCCTTTACTGACCCCCCAGGGTCTAGATCCAGACCTGCAGTTCCTTTACTGGCCCCCAGGGTCTGGATCCAGACCTGCAGTTCCTCTACTGACCCCCCAGGGTCTGGATCCAGACCTGCAGTTCCTTTACTGACCACCCAGGGTCTGCAGTTCCTTTATCTGGATCCAGACCTGCAGTTCCTTTACTGACCCCCCAGGGTCTGGATCCAGACCTGCAGTTCCTTTACTGGCCCCCAGGGTCTGGATCCAGACCTGCAGTTCCTCTACTGACCCCCCAGGGTCTGGATCCAGACCTGCAGTTCCTTTACTGGCCCCCAGGGTCTGGATCCAGACCTGCAGTTCCTCTACTGACCCCCCAGGGTCTGGATCCAGACCTGCAGTTCCTTTACTGACCCCCCAGGGTCTGGATCCAGACCTGCAGTTCCTCTACTGACCCCCCAGGGTCTGGATCCAGACCTGCAGTTCCTCTACTGACCACTGGGGTCTGGATCCAGACCTGCAGTTACTCTAATGACCCCCGGGGTCTGGATCCAGACCTGCAGTTCCTCTACTGACCCCTGGGGTCTGGATCCAGACCTGCAGTTACTCTAATGACCCCCAGGGTCTGGATCCAGACCTGCAGTTCCTCTACTGACCCCTGGGGTCTGGATCCAGACCTGCGGCTCCTCTATTGACCCCCAGGGTCTGGATCCAGACCTGCAGTTCCTCTACTGACCCCCCAGGGTCTGGATCCAGACCTGCAGTTCCTTTACTGACCCCTGGGGTCTGGATCCAGACCTGCAGTTCCTCTAATGACCCCCCCAGGGTCTGGATCCAGACCTGCAGTTCCTCTAATGACACCCCCAGGGTCTGGATCCAGACCTGCAGTTCCTTTACTGACCACCCAGGGTCTGCAGTTCCTTTATCTGGATCCAGACCTGCAGTTCCTTTACTGACCCCCCAGGGTCTGGATCCAGACCTGCAGTTCCTCTACTGACCCCTGGGGTCTGGATCCAGACCTGCAGTTACTCTAATGACCCCCAGGGTCTGGATCCAGACCTGCAGTTCCTCTACTGACCCCTGGGGTCTGGATCCAGACCTGCGGCTCCTCTATTGACCCCCAGGGTCTGGATCCAGACCTGCAGTTCCTCTACTGACCCCCCAGGGTCTGGATCCAGACCTGCAGTTCCTTTACTGACCCCTGGGGTCTGGATCCAGACCTGCAGTTCCTCTAATGACCCCCCCAGGGTCTGGATCCAGACCTGCAGTTCCTCTAATGACCCCCCCAGGGTCTGGATCCAGACCTGCAGTTCCTCTACTGACCCACCAGGGTCTGGATCCAGACCTGTAGTTCCTTTACTGACCCCCCAGGGTCTGGATCCAGACCTGCAGTTCCTCTACTGACCTCCAGGGTCTGGATCCAACAGTGAGCTCATCTCCACTGACCTTCATGATAGCAGAAACAAACACCGACATCCTGGTCTCCGTGGTGTCACGTATGTCAACTGTACAGGGAAATTTTTTGCAGCCTATTTGTAATGAGGGGCGTGGCCTTTTGATTGGTGGCCAGCATAGCCAATAGCGAGCTGTTATTACTTTTCTACTTTCAGAACATAGTAAATCATATTCTAAGAGGATTTGTTTTGTGCGTTAATTTACTAACAGACCACTGTGACTGGTTGCAGGTTGCTCTGCAAGGGTCCGAGGATGAAGCTGAGCTAAGAGCTGTGCTCATTTCTGATTTCACACACGAAACAATATTTACAAAGTCCCGTTACGAACAGCTCGCGGTTGATGACGGGTCTAGCCAGGCCGGGTGGCCGCGGGTCAACGGACCTCTGCCAGTCCTGTTTCAGCTTTGACAGCACTTGTTTCAGATGTTTCTGTAGTGACGTTTAAATTGAGGATGTTTGGACAGATTTGATCAGAATGACGGTAAATTAATCAGAATTAGCCTCACAAGTTAGCATATGCTAAGTTGACCAAGCTAAAACGGCACTTTTCAGAAAACCTGTGAGTGACATCACAGAGGGTTTTTTCCAGTTCTTCTTATACAGTCGACTGTACGTTTGACTTACTAGCAGCTGCTTATATGGTAGTTTCTCCTACAGACTATTGTCTTAATCAATCAATATCAGTATCAATCCCTGCTAATGTTCTCTGAAGGATGTTAAACTTTTAACTTTACATTCACTATGTTTAACAAAAGCAGCCGTCAAAGCCAAGTCATTAACCTGTTTTCACTGTTTCTCACAGAAAATAAAAGAACAGACTGCGACAGGTTTAATACACACAAATATCTATTAACTGAAAACAAACTGTACAGATAAACTTGATGCCACGTGAACTCCCCACACCCCCGTCACAGTGCAGACGTCCACAAGAGCCTCACAAGCACACAACCGGAGTAAGTGGCGAGTTGTCCACTCAGCGAGGAGTCGGGTTCAGGCCCTCTCAGATATCACTGGGGCCGCAGAAACCGAAACTTTCTCAATAAAACATGAGCGCTGATTGTCTAGAGGCACTGATGCAGTCACATGACAGCGCCTCAAGAGCCGGGGGAGGCGATGACGGACCGTCAGATGATGTAAAATCTCCATTAAACAGTCCAAGTTGTTCCTTCCACTGTTTGAATGTAAATCACATTTATATGAGTCCTTAATGCTGCAGATCGATGTGAATTGAGTCGTCCAGACAGCGAGCAGGACCTGGAGCCCTGCCGGCAACGGCAGGGACACAGTTGGTCAATTAACATAATAACCCAGTTTGTTTTTTGTTCTTTCATGTAAAATCAAACAGAATACTGCAACTCGAAAGGTTGGCATTTTCCATCCATTATCTATACCCGCTGTATCCGTTTCCGGGTCACGGGGGTCTGTCGGAGCCTATCCCGACGCATATCAGGCGAAAGGCAGTGGTACACCCTGGACAGGTCGCCAGTCTATCCAGGGCCACATACAAACAACCAATCACACTCACACTCACACCTAGGGAGAATTTTAGAATGATCAATTAACCTACCTGCATGTTTTTGGACTGTGGGAGGAAGCCGGAGTACCCGGAGGGAACCCATGCAAGCACGGGGAGAACATGCAAACTCCACACAGAAAGACCCACCGGGCCGGGAATTGAACCGGGAATCTTCTTGCTGTGAGGCAACAGTGCTGACCACTAATCCACCGTGCTGCCCAGGTTGGCATTTTGTCTCAGAAAATGTACACAAACTATTCAATAATGAATCACTGCTGTGATGGGACTGATTATCCAGTTACTCTCATGGACGGCAATGAGAAGAGGTGTTCTGGACATGTCCCTCTGGGAAGCGGCTTTGGACAGACCAAGGACCACAACAAGGACCACAACTGTTCAGGAGTTTCCGTCAGACCAGTAAAACCAAGAACCCAGCCCTGCAGTCTCCATCTGCAAACATCAGTGATAAACTGGGTGGTTCTGAAGAGCTGAGTGACTCGAAGCTGCCCTGTGGTAGGATGACGTGTTTGCAATAAGACAGTTGTTGAAGTTTCATCGCTGATGGATGTTTATGGTGAACTGGAGGTGATATTATTAGATACAGCAACAAAGCCGAAGACCACGTAAAATCACAGGGCAGGTCAGCGACTGTGAGGGAACGTCGTACATCAAAAGGTCACCTGTTGCCTGGCACCAACAGTGGTGATCACATGCAGCATCAACAGGTAACTCAGGTGAACTCCCGCAGCAGGTATCATGGTAGTTGAACATCTGGGGTGCATAGGTGCTCCCTCACAGTCACATGACCAGGACTGCACCATGTGTTGTTAACAAACACCGAAGACTTTCTGCCCACTTTCCTCAGTCTCTCTGAAGTCTTTAGCCCACCTGCGTCGTCTAAATCCATGTAGTGAAGTCGGAGTCCAGAACATGTGGCTACATATAAAAGAAACACAAAACTCCTGCTGCCCTGCTGCACGCTCATTCATCCTACTTCAGGGATCTCACACATCAGCCATGGTCATCAAAACCACTTCCCCTTTGCTCTCCATTTTTCTCCTGCTCTACAACCTTGACCTCTCCTCTTCAACGCATCTGCATTTCAGGTCTTTTCTGATCCTCGGCTGGTCTTTAAAAAGCTCAGCTGCTGCTTCTGCATGTAAACAACTTCCAGTGGTCATGGACACTCATCATAACAAAGACACAAAGCGCCAGAACTTCCATCAGAAATCCTCCAGAGACCAGCATCCAAACCAGAGTGGGAAATTTCTTTTTTGAAAGTCAGAGAAAAAAAAACAAAAAACTCAAGCATACACAAAGAAAGACACAGTTTGACAGAAAATTTGCACTAAATGAAACTGGCCTCATAAAACCAACCAACCAGGTTGTCTATCCAGCAGTGACGGACTTAAACCTACCCAGGTTGGATGAGGCTCGGCCCTGCGCTGCCCTGTCCTGCAGCTCCTCAGCAATCTCCAGCTGGTTCTGGTGGTACTGATGCGCCCGTTCCAGGTCCTGAGGACAAAAGACGTAACATCTTCCCCAGAAAAAACTAATTTCCTGTCCGAGAGTGAGTTTCAATGGTTTTCCACTGACCTGCATGCATCGGGCAGCGTGTCCCAGACCAGCATACGCCCTCATCTCGATGGCTCTGTCGCCCAGCTCCTGCGCCAGCTGCAGCACTCTGGTGTGGTACGATATGGCCTTGTCAAAGTCCCGCTGAGAGTGGTAGGCACTGCCCAGGTTGCTGTATGCTCGTGCCTCCTCCCGCTGGTTCTCCAAAGTCTGCCAATAACATCATCATTTTACTTCTTAAATATTGAGGCTTCATGATGCAAAGCAGTGAAACAATCAGATATTTCTAATAGTAATTCGTACTCAAATAAGGATCAGTTTGAACACATCGCAGCTCTCTTCAGGTGAAAGTCAGGGGTTCACATAGATGGGTCATAGTCCATCACAAGGTCACATGTGGACAACAACCACACACTCACACACCATCACACAACTCCTATTCACAATTTAGAACCACCAGTTAATCTGATGCACATGATTTTTAGAGTTTGATTCCCAGCTGGGAATCAAACTAGAAACCAAGAAGGTTCCTGGTACTGAACTAAAACAAGACAAAACAAAACAAAACAAAAAAAACATGTGACTGTGAAGAAGCACCTCTGCACCCCAGATGTTCAACTGTTTGCTTTGAGTTTAAATCCTTTTTTTATTTATTTTCCTTTTTATATTTTATATTATTCTTTTCAGATGGCAACACTTCTGTCAAGTCAGATTAGGAAGTTTTATTATTAGATTTTATTATCAACCATTAACAGATGCTCGTCTTATTTGTAAACACAGATTGAGACGATCTGCCTGTGGAAAAAAAAACAAAAAAAAGCACTAAAAAAAAAAAAAAAAAAACAAAAAAAAACACAAAAAAAAAAAAAAAAAAAAAAAAACAAAAAACGATGCACCATTGTGGGAGTGTTTCACTGCGATGCTTCAAATATTTACAGACTTAAACGATGTCCTGAGGAGCCTCTAGGTTTCTTAGAAAATATGTTTTGTTTTTTTTATGTTTAACTAAATTCTGCATTCTGGAAGTGGAATATAAAGTAAAAATATAGACAGGATTAAAAAAACATTTTGGAAAAAAGCAGGTTTGTTAATTGAATGTATCATATTATGCCTCTCTCCATAATAATTAACAATTATATAACTGGATGTAGTAAACAGGTTTATATTCAGTATACTCCTGAATGCTGTCTTGTAAATGTTTATTTTCATGCCTCCAAAAAAATGCACCAAGTAATCCAAATGACATTAAAAAAACAAACAAACAAACAGTAAAATAGGCTTTTCTGCTTTAAATAAAATCTGATTATATGAAAACAGGCACTTCAGTGACAAGAGAAAGTATGTAAAGCCGTCGGAATTAACTGATTTAATTTGCCATAAAATTTCCCAATAACAGGCAAATAACACTATTACAATTTCTCATGTCTTTGTTAAACACACCAATAAACAATTATAATAGTGGAAGAAAAAGTAAGTGAATCTTTGGACTAAGTTGGTTGAAGCTCCTGGGCCAGAAGTGACTTCAACACAGGGCCGGTCCTAGGATTTTGGTGGCCCTAAACAAGATTTTGTTCATGGGCTCAAAAACACTCCAAGTCCCTCTGGGAGTGCAAACACCAAATCACACACTGCTCACAACTAAACGAACAGATACGCCTTCTGTGGCACGGCTTTTACCAACCGCTTAGAGCGTATCCCAGGAACCGGCGCTGGTTCAACAAGGTTCAGGGTCTCTGGATCAGAGCTGTGCAACGTTCAGGAGGAATTCTGGATCGTTTCTCTCCAGAACTGCTCAGCTCAGTAACATTTGTAATCTTGGTCTGTAATCTGGTCCCACTCATTTGACCAATTCTGGATTAACTTGGGATGCCAGGAGTCGATTCTTGCCAGCGTGCCCCATAAACTAGCTTCAGAAACCCGTTGGAGCAGGTTCACTGAAGCTTGTCTGTCGGTTTTTAGTTGCTTTAAGAAACTGAAGATATGGAAACGAGTCATCGAGGAAAACAAACTAGATGAACCACAAAACACACTGAAATCAATCAAGAACAAAAAAGTGAAAATTAACTAAAGTAAATAAGTTCTTTACCTTTGCGATGTCCAAGTGCTGCTCGTGGCACTGCACGGCGTTGGTGAAGTCTCCCAGCGCCGTGTAAACGGCGCCCATGTTGCCCAGCTGGCGAGCCTCTGAGAGCTGGCACTGGGTCTGTCGCGCCAGCAGCACACACTGTTTATGGCTGGCCAGCGCGTTGGGGTAGTCGCCGATGGCTGTGTACACGTGACCCAGACTGCTGAGGGCGCCGGAGGCGGCCTGACATCACACAAACACAACACAAGCTGCTGGATCAAGAACCAACCAGAGAAACACCAAAAACCGTCCGTTCCAGTTAACACAAGCTGGATCATTCTCTAGGTTAAGCACCGTAAGGAGGTGCTCATCTGTATAACTCGGAGCCTGAAACACAAAAGAAACTGTTGACTTTCTCTAATTCTGATCGTGCATTGCCAAGACAGGACCATTAATTAATCCACCAATGTTCCGATGTTGAAGCTGTCCATCTACTATGTTCAGATGTTGCAGCTGTCCATCTACTATGTTCAGATGTTGAAGCTGTCCATCTACTATGTTCAGATGTTGAAGCTGTCCATCTACTATGTTCAGATGTTGCAGCTGTACATCTAAGATGTTCAGATGTTGAAGCTGTCCATCTACTATGTTCAGATGTTGCAGCTGTCCATCTACTATGTTCAGGTGTTGAAGCTGTCCATCTACTATGTTCAGGTGTTGAAGCTGTCCATCTACTATGTTCAGATGTTGAAGCTGCCCCGTCTACTATGTTCAGATGTTGCAGCTGTCCATCTAAGATGTTCAGATGTTGAAGCTGCCCATCTACTATGTTCAGATGTTGCAGCTGTCCATCTAAGATGTTCAGATGTTGAAGCTGCCCATCTACTATGTTTAGATGTTGCAGCTGTCCATCTAAGATGTTCCGATGTTGAAGCTGTCCATCTACTATGTTCAGATGTTGCAGCTGTCCATCTACTATGTTCAGGTGTTGAAGCTGTCCATCTACTATGTTCAGATGTTGAAGCTGCCCCGTCTACTATGTTCAGATGTTGAAGCTGCCCCGTCTACTATGTTCAGATGTTGCAGCTGTCCATCTAAGATGTTCAGATGTTGAAGCTGCCCATCTACTATGTTCAGATGTTGCAGCTGTCCATCTAAGATGTTCAGATGTTGAAGCTGCCCCGTCTACTATGTTCAGATGTTGAAGCTGCCCCGTCTACTATGTTCAGATGTTGCAGCTGTCCATCTAAGATGTTCAGATGTTGAAGCTGCCCATCTACTATGTTTAGATGTTGCAGCTGTCCATCTAAGATGTTCCGATGTTGAAGCTGTCCATCTACTATGTTCAGATGTTGAAGCTGTCCATCTACTATGTTCAGATGTTGAAGCTGTCCATCTACTATGTTCAGATGTTGAAGCTGTCCATCTACTATGTTCAGATGTTGAAGCTGTCCATCTACTATGTTCAGGTGTTGAAGCTGTCCATCTAAGATGTTCAGATGTTGCAGCTGTCCATCTACTATGTTCAGATGTTGAAGCTGCCCATCTAAGATGTTCAGATGTTGAAGCTGTCCATCTAACATCTTCAGATGTTGAAGCTGTCCATCTAACATCTTCAGATGTTGAAGCTGTCCATCTACTATGTTCAGATGTTGCAGCTGTCCATCTACTATGTTCAGATGTTGAAGCTGTCCATCTACTATGTTCAGATGTTGCAGCTGTCCATCTACTATGTTCAGATGTTGCAGCTGTCCATCTACTATGTTCAGATGTTGCAGCTGTCCATCTAAGATGTTCAGATGTTGCAGCTGTCCATCTACTATGTTCAGATGTTGAAGCTGCCCATCTAAGATGTTCAGATGTTGAAGCTGTCCATCTAACATCTTCAGATGTTGAAGCTGTCCATCTAACATCTTCAGATGTTGAAGCTGTCCATCTACTATGTTCAGATGTTGCAGCTGTCCATCTACTATGTTCAGATGTTGAAGCTGTCCATCTACTATGTTCAGATGTTGCAGCTGTCCATCTACTATGTTCAGGTGTTGAAGCTGTCCATCTACTATGTTCAGATGTTGCAGCTGTCCATCTACTATGTTCAGATGTTGCAGCTGTCCATCTACTATGTTCAGATGTTGAAGCTGTCCTTCTACTATGTTCCGATGTTGCAGCTGTCCATCTACTATGTTCAGATGTTGAAGCTGTCCATCTAAGATGTTCAGATGTTGAAGCTGCCCCGTCTACTATGTTCAGATGTTGAAGCTGCCCCGTCTACTATGTTCAGATGTTGCAGCTGTCCATCTAAGATGTTCAGATGTTGAAGCTGCCCATCTACTATGTTCAGATGTTGCAGCTGTCCATCTAAGATGTTCCGATGTTGAAGCTGTCCATCTACTATGTTCAGATGTTGCAGCTGTCCATCTACTATGTTCAGGTGTTGAAGCTGTCCATCTACTATGTTCCGATGTTGCAGCTGTCCATCTACTATGTTCAGATGTTGCAGCTGTCCATCTACTATGTTCAGATGTTGAAGCTGTCCATCTACTATGTTCAGGTGTTGAAGCTGTCCATCTAAGATGTTCAGATGTTGCAGCTGTCCATCTACTATGTTCAGATGTTGAAGCTGCCCATCTAAGATGTTCAGATGTTGCAGCTGTCCATCTAAGATGTTCCGATGTTGCAACTGTCCATCTAAGATGTTCAGATGTTGAAGCTGTCCATCTACTATGTTCAGGTGTTGAAGCTGTCCATCTAAGATGTTCAGATGTTGCAGCTGTCCATCTACTATGTTCAGATGTTGCAGCTGTCCTTCTACTATGTTCCGATGTTGCAGCTGTCCATCTAAGATGTTCAGATGTTGAAGCTGTCCATCTACTATGTTCAGGCGTTGCAGCTGTCCATCTACTATGTTCAGATGTTGAAGCTGTCCATCTACTATGTTCAGGTGTTGAAGCTCTCCATCTACTATGTTCAGATGTTGAAGCTGTCCATCTACTATGTTCAGATGTTGAAGCTGTCCATCTACTATGTTCAGATGTTGCAGCTGTCCATCTACTATGTTCAGATGTTGCAGCTGTCCATCTACTATGTTCAGGTGTTGAAGCTGTCCATCTACTATGTTCAGATGTTGAAGCTGTCCATCTAAGATGTTCAGATGTTGCAGCTGTCCATCTACTATGTTCAGATGTTGAAGCTGTCCATCTACTATGTTCAGATGTTGCAGCTGTACATCTAAGATGTTCAGATGTTGCAGCTGTCCATCTACTATGTTCAGATGTTGAAGCTGTCCATCTACTATGTTCAGATGTTGAAGCTGCCCATCTACTATGTTCAGATGTTGAAGCTGTCCATATACTATGTTCCGATGTTGCAGCTGTCCATCTAAGATGTTCAGATGTTGCAGCTGTCCATCTAAGATGTTCCGATGTTGCAGCTGTCCATCTAAGATGTTCAGATGTTGAAGCTGTCCATCTACTATGTTCAGATGTTGCAGCTGTCCATCTACTATGTTCAGATGTTGAAGCTGTCCATCTACTATGTTCAGATGTTGAAGCTGTCCATCTACTATGTTCAGATGTTGAAGCTGTCCATCTACTATGTTCAGGTGTTGAAGCTGTCCATCTACTATGTTCAGATGTTGAAGCTGTCCATCTACTATGTTCAGATGTTGAAGCTGTCCATCTACTATGTTCAGATCTTGAAGCTGTCCATCTACTATGTTCAGATGTTGAAGCTGTCCATCTACTATGTTCCGATGTTGCAGCTGTCCATCTAAGATGTTCAGATGTTGCAGCTGTCCATCTACTATGTTCAGATGTTGCAGCTGTCCATCTACTATGTTCAGATGTTGAAGCTGTCCATCTACTATGTTCAGGTGTTGAAGCTGTCCATCTAAGATGTTCAGATGTTGCAGCTGTCCATCTACTATGTTCAGATGTTGCAGCTGTCCTTCTACTATGTTCCGATGTTGCAGCTGTCCATCTAAGATGTTCAGATGTTGAAGCTGTCCATCTACTATGTTCAGGCGTTGCAGCTGTCCATCTACTATGTTCAGATGTTGCAGCTGTCCATCTACTATGTTCAGATGTTGAAGCTGTCCATCTACTATGTTCAGGTGTTGAAGCTGTCCATCTACTATGTTCAGATGTTGCAGCTGTCCATCTACTATGTTCAGATGTTGCAGCTGTCCATCTACTATGTTCAGATGTTGAAGCTGTCCATCTACTATGTTCAGGTGTTGAAGCTGTCCATCTAAGATGTTCAGATGTTGCAGCTGTCCATCTACTATGTTCAGATGTTGCAGCTGTCCATCTACTATGTTCAGGCGTTGCAGCTGTCCATCTAAGATGTTCAGATGTTGAAGCTGTCCTTCTACTATGTTCCGATGTTGCAGCTGTCCATCTAAGATGTTCAGATGTTGAAGCTGTCCATCTACTATGTTCAGGCGTTGCAGCTGTCCATCTAAGATGTTCAGATGTTGAAGCTGTCCATCTACTATGTTCAGATGTTGAAGCTGTCCATCTACTATGTTCCGATGTTGCAGCTGTCCTTCTACTATGTTCAGGTGTTGAAGCTGTCCATCTACTATGTTCAGATGTTGAAGCTGTCCATCTACTATGTTCAGGTGTTGAAGCTGTCCATCTAAGATGTTCAGATGTTGCAGCTGTCCATCTACTATGTTCAGATGTTGCAGCTGTCCTTCTACTATGTTCCGATGTTGCAGCTGTCCATCTAAGATGTTCAGATGTTGAAGCTGTCCATCTACTATGTTCAGGCGTTGCAGCTGTCCATCTACTATGTTCAGATGTTGAAGCTGTCCATCTACTATGTTCAGGTGTTGAAGCTGTCCATCTACTATGTTCAGATGTTGCAGCTGTCCATCTACTATGTTCAGATGTTGCAGCTGTCCATCTACTATGTTCAGATGTTGAAGCTGTCCATCTACTATGTTCAGGTGTTGAAGCTGTCCATCTAAGATGTTCAGATGTTGCAGCTGTCCATCTACTATGTTCAGATGTTGCAGCTGTCCTTCTACTATGTTCCGATGTTGCAGCTGTCCATCTAAGATGTTCAGATGTTGAAGCTGTCCATCTACTATGTTCAGGCGTTGCAGCTGTCCATCTAAGATGTTCAGATGTTGAAGCTGTCCATCTACTATGTTCAGATGTTGAAGCTGTCCATCTACTATGTTCCGATGTTGCAGCTGTCCTTCTACTATGTTCAGATGTTGAAGCTGTCCATCTACTATGTTCAGGCGTTGCAGCTGTCCATCTAAGATGTTCAGATGTTGAAGCTGTCCATCTACTATGTTCCGATGTTGCAGCTGTCCTTCTACTATGTTCAGATGTTGCAGCTGTCCTTCTACTATGTTCCGATGTTGCAGCTGTCCATCTAAGATGTTCAGATGTTGAAGCTGTCCATCTACTATGTTCAGATGTTGAAGCTGTCCATCTACTATGTTCAGGTGTTGAAGCTGTCCATCTACTATGTTCAGATGTTGAAGCTGTCCATCTACTATGTTCAGATGTTGAAGCTGTCCATCTACTATGTTCAGATGTTGCAGCTGTCCATCTACTATGTTCAGATGTTGCAGCTGTCCATCTACTATGTTCAGATGTTGAAGCTGTCCATCTAAGATGTTCAGATGTTGCAGCTGTCCATCTACTATGTTCAGATGTTGAAGCTGTACATCTAAGATGTTCAGATGTTGCAGCTGTCCATCTACTATGTTCAGATGTTGAAGCTGTCCATCTACTATGTTCAGATGTTGAAGCTGCCCATCTAAGATGTTCAGATGTTGCAGCTGTCCATCTAAGATGTTCAGATGTTGAAGCTGCCCATCTAAGATGTTCAGATGTTGAAGCTGTCCATCTACTATGTTCCGATGTTGCAGCTGTCCATCTAAGATGTTCAGATGTTGCAGCTGTCCATCTACTATGTTCAGATGTTGCAGCTGTCCATCTACTATGTTCAGATGTTGAAGCTGTCCATCTACTATGTTCAGATGTTGAAGCTGCCCATCTAAGATGTTCAGATGTTGCAGCTGTCCATCTAAGATGTTCAGATGTTGAAGCTGTCCATCTACTATGTTCAGGCGTTGCAGCTGTCCATCTAAGATGTTCAGATGTTGAAGCTGTCCATCTACTATGTTCCGATGTTGCAGCTGTCCTTCTACTATGTTCAGATGTTGCAGCTGTCCTTCTACTATGTTCCGATGTTGCAGCTGTCCATCTAAGATGTTCAGATGTTGAAGCTGTCCATCTACTATGTTCAGGTGTTGAAGCTGTCCATCTACTATGTTCAGATGTTGAAGCTGTCCATCTACTATGTTCAGATGTTGAAGCTGTCCATCTACTATGTTCAGATGTTGCAGCTGTCCATCTACTATGTTCAGATGTTGCAGCTGTCCATCTACTATGTTCAGGTGTTGAAGCTGTCCATCTACTATGTTCAGATGTTGAAGCTGTCCATCTAAGATGTTCAGATGTTGCAGCTGTCCATCTACTATGTTCAGATGTTGAAGCTGTCCATCTACTATGTTCAGATGTTGCAGCTGTACATCTAAGATGTTCAGATGTTGCAGCTGTCCATCTACTATGTTCAGATGTTGAAGCTGTCCATCTACTATGTTCAGATGTTGAAGCTGCCCATCTAAGATGTTCAGATGTTGCAGCTGTCCATCTAAGATGTTCAGATGTTGAAGCTGCCCATCTAAGATGTTCAGATGTTGAAGCTGTCCATCTACTATGTTCCGATGTTGCAGCTGTCCATCTAAGATGTTCAGATGTTGCAGCTGTCCATCTACTATGTTCAGATGTTGCAGCTGTCCATCTACTATGTTCAGATGTTGAAGCTGTCCATCTACTATGTTCAGATGTTGAAGCTGCCCATCTAAGATGTTCAGATGTTGCAGCTGTCCATCTAAGATGTTCAGATGTTGAAGCTGTCCATCTACTATGTTCAGATGTTGCAGCTGTCCATCTAAGATGTTCAGATGTAGCTATTGAAGCCACAAATGGAGGCTGCAGGAGTTGAAATGAGGGGCTCTGCCCCCACTAGCCGCTCAAAACTTGAGGGATTAATGAAAACTGCCTTTTGACGCCAGCCCCTAGTGATCGTTTAGGGAACTACACTTTTCTGTACTTTTACAACTGATTAAGCTTCAAGAACCGAACGTTATCGCTTGATAGCACCACTTCACCTGCAGGCACCTGCAATCACGGGTCCCAGCGGAGCTCCACCAGCCCTCGTTTCAGACTTGGATTTATTATTTTTTGAGCATGGCTGTGAAGCATTGAGAGGGTTTATACTTATTCAAATCTTTCAAATGCTCAACTTTGAGTCTATATTAAGCAGAGATGATTGAAGTGTATAAAATTCTACACTGACACATCTGTATGGCTGTGGTCTGTTGTCTCCATTAGTTTTATATAAAATGGTAATCAAGAAATATAATGATTTTTTTTCAGGTTTTAATGTATTTGGTTTGCAGTTATACAGGTTCACATCAAAGGGAGTTATGTTTTATTCTTCACATTATTTTCTGACAATCTATGGATAAGATGTCCCTAAACAAATGCGGTAATATGATTCAGTTTCAAGCGACTGATTCTTAATTACCGTCAGTGGACTGATGCACACATGCACATTCCTTTGAATAAGAGTCCTAATGAGCGCTAAAAACTGTCACTGAAACATCCGAGCCGACCTTTGGTGAAATGTACCGCCTCGCATTAACATCAGCGCACGCTGCTCTTTCCTTTTTCTGTCAAATTCTTGAGTGTATCTGTGAAAAGATGACAGCACACATCTACAGAAATCCCAGTTCCCAGCAGAGTGACGAGGGTAAACACACAAAACCACCTGACACGTCTCCGGCGGATTTTTACACAGAAAAGGGAGATTTAATAAATGACGAGGATGCTTCTGTATGAAGAGCCAACAGGCCAGACAAGTGCTTGATTTCCCTTAAGGACACGATTTCCCCCTGCACCAGAAGATAAACAAAAAATCCAATCATGTCTTGTCTGAGTCTCAGAGCTGCTTCACTGTACGTCTGCATGCTTACCTCCTTGTTTATATGTGTTTAAAAACAGGAACTGACAGAAGAGGAATCAAATATCAATATTCAACTAGGCGTTACGTTATTATTTTATCTTGTATAGAGAGCTCAGGCAGGTAAAAAGCCGACAAATCTAATAAGTAAACAGGAGTGGGGAGGCAGAGATGGGTGCTGGAGCCTAATACATGAAAACTGTTTGATAAAACAGTCATGACAGATGGAGGAGGTTTGGAAAAGAGATACAAAATGTGAAAGATTTTAAAGCCACCCTCAGTAAGCCTGACCAATGCAGACCAAAGACTGTATAAGAAGAACTGGACAAAGACGCTGTGACATCACACCCAGGAACTGGAACACGCCCACCTTATTTTAGTCACACTTAGCCATTTTAGCTTAGCTGACTTAGTTAGCTTGTGTTAAGTGATTTTCATTTAATGCAAGCTGCCAATCAAACGTCCGGGTTGATGTCAGGAAGTATGAAAAATTGGAGTTCTTTGACTGACAGGTGGAGGCTAGGTCCAAGGTCCAAAAGTTAGTCAATCTCAGGTTGAAATGTGAAAACTTGCTGCAGAAATGTTTAATAACTTCATTTGTTGGTGTGTTGGTGGGTGTGGTTTTGGCTCAGCTGTGTGTGTGTGTGTGGGGGGGGGGGGCGTCTGTCAGTGGCTCAGGTGATGCAGCAGCAGTAAGTGGACCAGCTGTCGTCATCCAGCCTAATAACATCTCCTGTACTTTAACAGTGACACGTGGGACCGGAGGGGCAGCTGATGACCAGATGTAGTTCGAGGTAAAAGAGGCTTCAAAACCTGTGATGTCACAGGCCGTTTGTCTAGTTCTTCGTCTACAGTCTATGGCACCAGCACTTATATCTCTAAGATGTCTTTTGCTGATGTCTTTCCCTGCTTATACAACTGAAAGTTCTGAACCTGGAAACTGCTTTTATAGGGGTGATCGTACTCGCTGATGATGACCTGTTCTCATGACTGTATTCCAGCTCTCAGCTTCGGGCTCCTGGTTTGGAAACTCTCCTCCACTGCACGTGCCTCACTAGCACAGCAAACGCAGTGGGACGAATGGATTTGTGGTGATGATCATGTTTGAGTTGCCTCGGGCTGCACACCTGTGCAGGAGAAGCTCAATAATCGTCTGTCAACAACACAGTCAGAGGCGCCTTCACAGCCGCAAAGCACATGAAACAAACACGAGGGAAAGACCAGATAAACAAATAACTACACCCAGTTTCAGGGGCTCTTTGGGCTCGGCGACCCAGACAACCAGAGATAAATTCATTTAATAAAACAGCTGGCAGTTTGTCGGAGCAAACAAACGCAAACACACACAGACGACAACACCCCGACACACAGAAGTCCGGTCTCGCTGCTTTCATTAAAATGAATCCTCTCAAACCCTCATCCGTCTCTCTGACAGCTCTTCGATTGGACTCTAGATCCAGGATGAAATCACACGCCATAAGCGACGGCGTGTGTCTGAGTGCGTGTTTGA